>JAUBWS010053645.1:0-17280 GCA_032270445.1 Darlingtonia californica
CTTAAAGCAAGATGGAGAATATTGATGCGACCAATCGACTTAAAGCTAGACTTTGTTCCAACTGTTATCTATACTTGGTTTGTTTTCCATAATTACTGTGAACGTAGAAAAATTGACATCGCGCAAGAAGAAGTTGATTTCGTTATTGCAGAGGAGCTATACAACATTCCCATCCTTGATAGGATTTATTTGTATGGTACACCTGAAGGCAGCAAAGTTCGAGAATAGACAACATTAACATTTTCTTTATCTTTGTACGATAATAATTTTAGAACGATTGGGTTCGCTTTGACTTCATTGCCAGTTGTGTCCCTTGGTTTGACTTTGTGTGCACGTTCGATGATGACTTTATTTTCAATTTGCAGCTTTTCTCGGAATAGTTTCTGAACTTTTTCTCTTTCTGCGTCCAGGTTTCGTTCTTGTATTCGTCCAAGCCATCAATTCTAAGATTATTTCTCCTTGATCTATCCTCCAAGCTTCTGTTCTTGTCTTTGGAATAGTTGCAATTATCCCATAGTTGCTTTATGTCTTTTTCGATGTTGTTAGATACTATGTCAATTTTGTTATCAATTATTTAATCCATCCTGTGTGTACTGTAAACTTTCTAAATACTACTTTGTAAATCATCTACTTTTGAATTAAGTTCTTTATAATTCTCGTTAACTTTATCGTATTTGTTTGAAAGTTACAAGTTTTTCGCTTCTAACAAATCTAGTCGTGTGTTTATCTTTTGTCCTTGTTTAAGTATTTAATTCATCTCTTGATTTGTCTCGTTTGACGTTGACTTTATTGTCTTGACAATTCGTTTTTCCATGTCTTCTATGACTTTTTTACTTCTTTTTCATTTTCTAAAACCATTTTTCTATACTATGTTTTGTAATTTTCAATAATATTTCTCTGCTCGTAAAACGCGTCTACTCTCTTGCAATGCTCAATGATCTTATAGCTTTCATTGTTTCAGCAGAAAACAATAAATTTTCTGTCCATAAATTTCTAAAAGTGAAAAAGTGGGGAAACAAAAACATTCAAAAATTCACAATCAAGTCAGAGCAAAACATGTATTACAAAATTATACGTACCTTAAGGATATAAATTATTGTGGACATACATTATTGCAATATCAATTATTGCAAATATTTCTGCAATGATTTATATCCTCAAGGTTTCATGAATGAATAGGTTTTTTTCAAATTTGTCAGTGCAGCACATACAGTAACTATATCATCTATATGGACCAACAAGGTTTTAGGCACTTCAGACGATAAAATGGAAACATTTCATTTGACGAATAACTTGTTCAACTATTATTCTCATCTTTGCATTGTAGGATGTTTTATTTACTTCTTTCATTGACATTTGGCTTTGCCCACGCTTACCAGGGGGGACAACCAATTCACTATTCCACGATGCACACTCCTCTTGGATATTGAACCCTTTAGTGCTATTAGTGTTGTGTAAGGATCTAATTTATCTAGGTAGCTACAATCATTTGTTAAACGCTTATCAGAAATAGAACATCAGTATCCTGGTGAAACATATAAATGATTGATGAGTTAGCAGCCACAGCAACTAATATTTTCACAGTGTTGTGGTGTTTGCAATTTGACCATGTTTGCTTTTGCCTCTTATGGTCTTTTGGGGTTTTCAGTTCCATCAATTAATGAGTGAGGATTTTTAACAGGCTTGAAATGAGGAGGTTTGGTAACATTTAGCGTACCTTGATTCGGGATGAAAACCAGTTTCCCTAAGATGAGAGCACATGCAACATCGCAACTATGATGAAAAAATTCTAGTTGTGGTGGCAATCGACATGTTAAACCTGCGTTGTAGATCTTTTCCAGAAAACCAAGACGTAGTCTCATAAGGCATAACAAAAAACTCATCTTTTCAATGCATTACCCGATCTGGACCCATTTGTTTTGGAACATTTTTAAATTCCCGCGACGAAACAGTTGATGTGCATTTTATTCCTTTTCATCGTCGCCTTACATGCGGATGAATGTCATATAATTTTGAGAAAAGTTTTATCGACTTAAGTCCTGTGAAAAATATTACATTTTTGTCATCCATAAGACATAACATAACACTTTTCTAACTTTGTAATTTTTCTCTTCAAAATTTTGATTTTGTTTTTGTGAAGTTTTAAGATCTTTTACTAAAGCTGCAATTATAATGTTCAGTTTAGCTACCTCATTACTTAGGGCTTAGCTAGAACACCTAGCCCTCTTATCTTTCTTTTTTACAAAACTCTTTCGCTCTTTTTTTCGAGCGCAGGTATGATACGCACAAGTGATGCGCGCTTACATTAGATGCGCTGCCGTGATTTCATTTCGAAAGCAAGAGGGCTACGGAAATGTAATGTCCCATTAATTTTGTCCCTTTAAATAGAAAAACCAACAATAAAAACAGCCGCTATTTTTATCTCTTTTACGCATGAATTAGAAAAATTGCGCCATAACGAACATACATCTGAATATACAACACAAGCTGAGGTTTATCTCAAAAAACAAAACGTGGATTCATTCGCGTAATGTTGATGTTTATTTTATATTCACTTAACATTAATGCAAAGTGTTAAAGTTGAGAAGAGCAATCTATGATAATAAACAATTAAAGCGAATTTTTGTCTGAATTATGTGCATGTTGGATGAAACTTATGTCTATGACAGTTCAAAAACTCAACAACTTGTCTCTCTCTGAAGATTGCCATGTTAATTAACACTTTAAACTACCTGGTTACCCTTCCAATTATAGTTACACCAGAGGGATATACGACTGCTGTTACTCCAAGGTTCAAGAGACCATGAATGGTTTATTACCCTTTCTCATGAAAAGGAAGGAAAAAGGCACATTACGAGCTTCTACAGGGAACGAAAACTTTTTTTCCCTTAAACATCTGTTTAAAATAACTTTCTGTATTGATGCACTAGAACTGTTGGGAGCTTCATATGATTTTTCTACTACATTCCCATAACTTTTGTAATGGGCCACTGATTGTCAAAATTGGGAAGTATGATTGCTTTTAGATTTTTTTAAATATGTAATTGAAAATAAGATCTGATGACACTTGAAAATTCATCCAGGAAATGCTAATTAGGTAAACAATATCCTAATGATCAATCAGTTGAAACATACTATTTAATACATTGTTTTCTTTTTCTTTGAATTTTACACGATAAAATCAAGAAAATGCTGATAATCGGAGTGGCATTTGTTCTATTTCAATCAGTTTAACATTAGTCATGTTTTGAATTAGAATCAACATGCAGGAAGCCAGGCTCATATGTTGGGTATAAAAAATAGTGACAGAAATTCCTGCATAGTTTGATGTAAAAATGTTATTCTAGTTATTAACAAATACAAGAACCAATTAAAACTTATAATGTAGATATATTTCCAGTTACAGTGTTTATGACACCAGGTTAAATTCACTCTAAAGTGGATAAATTTATTTAAGCTTTGAATTCTGAGAGGCAAAGGTAATGTACATACCAAAAAGAATTTAAACAAACTTTTGATTAAAAAGTAACAAAAAAACATCTGGCAATTAATACAAATTAAAACAAACTTTAAAGCGTACGAACTAGCCAAAAACTAATTACCGATTACGAATACCGGAGGCTGCCGAGCAAAAAAATCCTTTGTTTGCGGTATAGTATACATCGTTTGCGGGATCCCTCGTTCACTTGTTGACCCTAACTGGTTTTGGTTAGAAGGAAAGTGATTATGAAAGAATTGCAACAGGTGATCTCTTCTCGATAAGAGGTTTGCTTACAGAAAAATGGAAAAGTTTTTTGAGTTTGTTAATGCAGAATGCATAGGTTTGACAATATTGTATTTTTGGAGTGACCAGCTTTAGTATTTGAGAGATTGATCATATTGAGTTAGTCAGGATGGCTCGTAAGGTATAAGAAGACTGAGATGATAGTGACATACTTTGTGCAACTTTGTATAACGTTATCTGTTATTAAATGACAAATTCTCACTTAAAACGACTTTGAACTTTCGACTATGTCTGGCTTCTTTTCTCCAATAGTTTCTTCCAATTTGTCTAATGTTTATGTGATAAATTATCATTGTTTCTAAATTCTTTTACTTTGTTTCCCTTTTTCTGTTTTCCTGTGTTTCTGTGTTCCCTGTTTCTAGTTTTTATTATACAGAATGAATGGTAATTGCGAAAACTGGGAGGATATTTTCCTTTTGGATTACGAATTGATTTTTTGGACGTGGTGGAAGGTGGACAGTTGTCCTTCCAGCAAAAGTATGAAGTCATTCCATTTGATCAGTTCCTCCGTCCAACGCAAGTCATTAATCAAAATGAGTTCTTTTTCGTCGAGGCCAATCCAGGCATACTTTCCCGCAGCCGGGTTAACAAACGCTTTAAACATTAACTCAAGCGGGTTGAGAAGGAATGACTTCTCACAGTTTGTTGGTCCAATTAGAACAATCTTATTTCCTTTTCTTCTGTTATATTTTAGTTAAATCTTCTGATTGCGTCCGCAAAGGCATATAAGTTAATGTCATTATTTGTCAAAACTTCCCATGCGCAATCCATCCACTGAGCGTTACAACCATCTACAGAGGGCTTCTCCAAATAAGAAAGCACTATGTCCATCCTGTTCATATTGTCATGTTCAGCGACAGCCAGTGCATTGTCCATGCGGTTTCAATTAATTTGGAGCGTGCCTTGGCAGTTTTATTGAACAAATAATTATAAAGAGTCCTTCAGCTTCTCTTTTGTTTGCCATGGCCATAAGATGGGTTTCCCTTTTAAAATTGTTTTTTAAAATGAATTTTCACACATCGCTGTTGGAGAGCCTTTTCTGATAGATCTGGGTGGTTGACACTATGGAGGACACTATCTCTCGGTTTGTTTTTTGAAACATATCTGTACCCGGCTAAATAGCCAATATTACTGGAGGGAAAATTCACTTGATGGGAATCACGAAAATAATTAAAGACCGGCTTCCATCTCCTCGTTCTAGTGAGTTTCACTATCATGTGATAGTGTTTACCATTATTGGCGTGGTCTTCTCTACAAACTGCCCATTGTAGAAAAATCTTTTTATTTTTGCTCATTTTTTCGCAAATAAAGTACGTAATATTGAAGAATTATGAATGAAAGAGGACGATTAACTTGTTAGTCACCAAAGTCGTGTTTTTTTCTACGTCTATGGTATGAAACTCGTCTGAAAAACACGTATCCGACCCGAGCAAGCATTGGTGAAGTGAAGAAGTGTGTCGTGAATATTGACTAGTTTTGGGAAATAAAGTTGATGGGTTTTGATAATCAAAAAACTTAACAACACGACGTTAACCTACGAAAGTAACCACGACAAAGTGGAGAAACTCCTGGTGTCAACATATCTCATCTAGACTTTCCATCGATTGCAGTATATCCCCATATGAAGATTTACTTCATAAACTTTGATAGATTTTTTTATATTTTTTACTACATTACATACACATACATTCAATATTTCCTCTGCGAGAAGAACCATTGTAAAATTAATGGATGCATTAAATAAAAAATCGTTTATTATGACATCGTCAATCGTTTATTTATGATGTTAATAGTTCACTTTCGTTTTCTCAATTTTTATCTGCAGTCGAGTTCAGAATTTCGCGCACTTTTTACTTTGTTTAAATCATTTCAGTAGATGCGAATTTAATTTGTTTATATAATATCCATGGATGCGAATTTTGGCAGACAAGACACATGCATTTCAGGCATATAGCATATGCTGAGGGGGGAACTGGCTATGAGGGGTATAAAGAAGCTCATTTCAAAAAATGTTTTTTAGAGTTCATAGGGTTCATAATTGTTTTTTTGAAATTCAGACAATGAAGAAAATAAATACACAATTTTAATGAGTTCGCTCTGTTTTTTAAAATATTGAGCACTTTGATATAATATGTTCATCACTAAAGAAGAAGAATACATTTCTTATGTCAATTTACAATTATTGCCCATTAATTTGGATATTTTGCTTCCACCGTTCCCATACGATCATAGGCAAAGCCCAAATTAGGGCTTTGAAGGCTACAATCCCTTGCAAAATATTTTGGCAGAAGAGCTCAAAAATGTTTTGACTTAGAAACTAATTCAGTTCATTTGTTTAAAAGCTTTTGTTCCATCGTAATAATATGGATTTTTATCAGTTAGACATAGATTACACGATGTGTTGCCATTAAAGTACTGTCGTGCATGATCAATGATTTCCCATGATAGAATTGGTGTAATACTTTTCTTCTGTAAACTCCACACATATTTTGATAGTTCAGTTGCATTTTCTATGTGTTCATATTTAAATAAGTTTTTGTGTTGGTACCATCTTTCTATAAACGTGTTTTCAGTTAGTCCGATGTAGTTGGTTCCCTCATTGTTTGCTGATGACTTAACGGTACATTTGTAGATCACGTGTTTGTCTCGGCAGTTTCCGTGAAACGGGCATAACTGTCTGTTTGGGCAGTTACACAGTGATGTTGCGGTTTTTGTTGAACTAGCTAGAACTTGTTAGTTGTGTGACGAGATGACGCTGGCGATGTTCGGTAGACAACTATAGCTAACAAATATTGTTATATATAGCTTCAAATTGTTACGGTTGAATAATTTGTGTAGTCTGTGCTTTTGGGGGGAAAGTTTAGTCTACGTTTTTTGACATTCGTTTTTATATTCAAACTATATGGAGGGTTGAACCAAATGATATTTCGGGATCTTGGTCAAAAGACACATATCAACCTTATTCTTACAACCGTACTTTAACCCTCAGAACGCACTCAATTTTTTGAAAATGGTCAAAATTTCCACATATCTTTTTAACATTTCTTAAATATTGAACTTGAATTTGAGAAGACTGAAAAGCGAGAAACTAGTTAACTTTGATATTTATTTGATGCTTCTTTCATGGTCTTTCAGAAAATATGCAGGTTGATTGGGCGATTTTCAAGCATTCAAGAGTTACAGGCCTTCAAAGGCATAGAGGTATTTTGATCTAATCTAAACGTATATATATACGTAATCTGAGCTCTAAGAGTTAATGGCAACAAATCGTGTAATCTTTGTCTAACTGAGAAGTACGGTAGGAACAAAAGCTTTCAAACAAAAGAACTGAATTAGTTTCTACGTGTCGTCATGTCAACAAATATCTTCTTTTTTTTTAAACTACAATTCAATCCCACCTAACCGTTTTTAATCACTTTTTAAATGCCTTTTACTTTTCCAACGTTTTATGTTTTTACCAGTTTTTTTAGCTTATTCTCTACTGTTCATCTGAGGAGTGGGATATTAACTACCTCATCAATGTTGGAAGGGAAAATTATTCTGCTTATATTAACCTTGTAGCTACACTTGACATCAAATATCTCGGTCCTGCATAACCATTAATAATTGTCATAGCGATTAAGTTACCAAAGTCATACTCTTTTGATTTTATGCGTTCTATATCATGCAAAAATGTGAAATTTGAAGAGCTACCAGAACCTAATATACAATTTGTAGCATCTTCAAAGAAAAGTGCGAAAAATTCCCTTAGCTGGCCATCACCACTCGTCTCATCATCTCCAACTAACTTGGGCTGAAAAGTCTTCACGCCATCCTTAAAGTGAGTCTTTAACTTTTGCAGAATGTCAACATAAATCTTTCTTCCTCTCATATTCAGAAATTTTCCATAGAGGAAAGCACTTTTGACAAGTTACCTTCACTATAACTTTCAATATAGTTGTTTTCTACATCACAAATGTCTTCGTCAATTGAAGGTGGTGGAGGGATGTGATCAGCACTATTGTTTTTTGTAGGAGATACATTGATAATTTTAGTTTTAGTGTTATAAATTTCATTTCGTCAGCTTCACTGTCCGTGGATTTTTCACCACTCTCAAAAGTGAAGAAATGCACAAATAAAACACATTCTGCATATGGCTTCCCATAATCTGCCTTGTATTCATTTAATTTGAAAGGTGTTGTTAATACAGGAAGAAAAACCACATCAGTCATAAAAATTATAATCATACTTACTATACTTCTCAATGGCTGCCATTTTAAATCTATCATATTAGAAATATCATGAATTTGTACAGGAAGACCTTTTTGAGTGTGCCTTTTTCATCTAAAATAACTATCCCAACAATTGGCATGACTAATTTTGTTGTTGTTGCTGTTGTGACAGTGCAAGAAGAAGATGATGATGATCCTTTGTCCTTGGCATTTCATTTTTTATTTGAGGATGCTACTGTTTTTAATGCTATTTTTCTCTTGCGTTCCCGAAATTCTCCTGAGGTATCTAGTTTTTCCATATATGCTTTCTCTTGCTTTTCAGATGAAGCAATCTTCTGACCAAATTTATCACAAAACTTAAAAGTCTGTTTCACAATGCTCCGACAATCAGGACAAAACTTGTGCCGTGGTTCCGCCATCTTAGCTGTTTCTTTATGTAAATAGCCCCATTCCGCTGATCAAATAAGCTTAGTAGTACTTTCGGTTTCGGTTTCTTGAAAAAAAGATTTTCGGTTGTCCCTTCTCAGCTTCCGTAACTATGCAAACCACAGACCTGATCATAGTAGAAAATCTTTAAAAGTCAGTCAGGCCATCAAGTCATGTGTTTACGAAATGAAAATACGCCATTTCGGAGTTCGTGCCGCTATCTTCCAAGTGGGGCAAAATGGCAGACTCAGCACTTTAGTTTTCAACGGTGAACAATATGTGCAATGTTTGTTTACATTTTAAGTTGTGTTTTATAGGCTTATGAAATGGTCAGAAGAGATTTAATATGTATTAGATACATATTATTGTAGTATAAACATGGAAAAAAGCGACCATTGCTGTGTTGATGGGTGTAACAATGATAAACGATATATTCACCGGCTTAAGGAAAAAAAGTCATGTCAAAACGTTGCAATGGCATCGCTTTACCACAGATCCAGATAAACAATGTCAATTGATCAAGCTTATTGGTAAAGGACGTAGCCCTTTCTCCTGGAAACTGCACGTATGAGTGCTCAAACCATTTTGTAGATGCCAAACCTACTTCAGCTAACCAGAACCCTACGCTTTTTAACTGCTTCTGATCAGCTAAATTCAACACCAAAACAAAAGAAAGCATGTTGACACTTCGGGACGTAAGAAAACAATAACAACTACCTCTACTGCTGCTAAAGCAGATTTTTTATGTGACAGTCAACGGTGTTTATTTTCTTAAAGAATATTTGAAAACTTTATTCGAGAACATGATGTCAGATTTTACACTGTTTTTTAATGTTCGAACATATTTAAATTTATATTTGATGTTAAATTCATCCATAATGAGGTATTGGGATGGTTAAAAGAAAACGCTTAGAGACAGTACATACTATACAAAATTGATTGATCTTTTCAGTTCTTCAGATATAGACAGTTCTTTGTTGAATTATGCTTATTGCGGAAGAACAAGTGATGTGCATATTGTGAGATCATCAGGTTTTTTGAGACTACTTGAATCTTTTGATCAGGTCATGGCAGACAGAGGATTTAAAATAAAGACTGATCTGGCAATGAAACAATCCTCCCCTGCAATTCCACCAAGGGCTTCCACGGGGGTTCGAATGACTGAAGACCAATCAAAGGATAATCGACATGTTTACATGCTTGGACTGAGTAGAATTTCTTTAATGCGTCTTTTTCATGAAATTTACCTCAATTTAGAGATTTAATTGTTAAAAGTGTATTACTTCTGTTCATAATTTTGTGCACAAGTGGAGTTGGTTTGATGATGCTTGTATATTTGATTATAGTGTTTACTTTTGTATAAATCAAACAGCCTTTACGTGCTTCCATCCAGAAAGTATTTTTGTTGACTATCCTTTCGTTTTCGTTTGTAAGTTCTCTCTTGCCTTGCTATTTGGTGTTGTTTATAATACCTCAAGAAATTATATTTATTGCTATTTCCGTAAGAGTCGTAGTATTAGAGTTATCATCAATCATTGAAATACATTTAAAAACAACAACATAAGCTGGAGATGCTTGGTGCAAGTTATCCAATAATCTTGACACAGAATCATCTGTTATAGTACGGTGAGCAGGTAGCACTGGATTGAATACTTGCAGTTCCTTTGCTCTTGTTTCCTCCCTGTTCTCATCGCTCTTTTTTTTAAGTGGGAGCGAATCTTTTTTCGAATAACAATATCCCTTACCATATGTGGCTCTATTTTCTCTTTGTTGACTTATTCCAACTACAAGGTATAGATGTACATGCTGGATCAATATATCCTTTTTTGTTGGCATAGTCAACTTTATAGAACAGAGCAATTACATGATTACAGCATTTACTGGCCCCAGCCATACAACTGCACCATCACGACAGAATTTCTACGGGACTTTTCTGTACAACAATCCTAACATTTTTTGGTCTGAAACTGTGAATGATGCTTGCACTTACGAATACAAAAACACAATATTCTTTTTACTTTTTGCTCATAAGAATAGACAGAATCAACAAAGCCACTATCCAAGTACGAATATGCCTTCTAATCTTTGTATCTACCGACATAGTCAATCTCAAAATCTTTCACTTTTAAGATGTAACCAAAAATACAACCCAAATCAATTTTTGGCTATCTATTTATTTCGTCGCTCCTTTTTCAGGCAATATTTTCAATAATTTCAATATTTTGGGGTTTTAGTAATATTTTCAATATTTTTCAATATTTTAAACATTTTAGCAATATTTTTAAGGATTTCAATCTAAAGTTTTCTTTCCAATTATTTTTCAGATTGTTTTGATTTCTCTGCTGGTTTTAAGCTAGGACACATTCAAATTATTTCATATTTAAGTCTTTCTTTATTATTGTGTTTGACTGGAACTATTTTAAGTGACTATTTTGAGTTATTTTATCTAATCTTTTATCACTTTGTGTTTGATGATACTAGAGTTTTTATTTCTAGATTCTAGATAGTTAAGAAATTTTGCACAGAAATGAGAGATTTTTTGAATCCATAGTTAAACATCTACCTTCATTTGATAAGAATATAGTCGATAAGCATATTATTAACTGTCAGAATTATTCCTTGGACCTATTTGTTTCAGGACTGTAGAAATTAAGCATAGTTTTACTTACATTACTCAGAATTCGTTTTGCTTTTAGATTGTAAAATAATGAGATAGAATGGGAAGAGTAAAATTTCAGAAATCATGGCAGAAAAATAGGAAATGGCTTGAGCCAAGCAAATAATTTATTTATCATGCAAAGTGCACTGCATGCGATACTAGTTTGGACATTAGTGCTGGAATTTCCAACCTTCAGAATCATGAGAAGACGAACAAACATAAGGACAGTGTTTTATCGATGTCAGGACAATCAACTTTTGCAGCATCTGCAGGTAAACTTAGTTTAATTGCTAGTAACAGACCAAAGACTCTGAGTACTGAAGATCAAGTTTTCAAGGCAGAGATTATCAGGTGCATAGATTTCGTTGGTACTAACCAATCATTTAGCTTGTCTGAAAATGATAATGATAAATATGTTCCCAGATTCAGAAATTGCCAAGTCGTACAAACAGAAACGGAATAAAGCTAAGTACACGATTTAATCCTGCATTGCACCAGTTTTGAGAAAGGAAACAATGAAAGATCTCACTGGAAATCCAAGCACAGCCAGTCAAATTAAAAAACAATATGACGCATGTTCAACATATTTTTCACCAACATTGCAGCAGGTGCAAACTGTATATCTTCACACTTTGTTTGTTGGCCATTACAAGGAAATCACATCAGAAATGCTTGACTCTTATAGAGACTCTTATACAAACAAAATAAAGAAAATAAGGAGAAAGAAGAAGCACTTTAAAAGAAGGTTTTTAGCTATAAAATCTTATAGTTGAAACTGTCTGAAGTTATCCTTTAGATTTATTCATTTACTTAAGGAGAATATTTTAGTCATTTTAGTGTAATCTTTCTAGAGAGAATTTGAGGAACGACAAAGATCCATCATAGAGATAGAGGAAGAATTAGTTTCAGCCAAACATAGACTCCGTTCAGCAGAAAAACTGATTGATGAAATGCCTTGTTCAAAGCTTGTTCAAAGAATAACGTTAATAACGTTGATAAAATTATAAACTATCATTGAAAAGATCTTCTGTTGGCTAGTAAAAAGGGTTTACTTTTATTTTTAGTGCATTTCTGCAATAAAAAACATGTAAAATTTATTTCACTTTGATATTTAATACAAAGTCTCCATAACTTGAACCTCGAATAAATTCTCTATACTGAAAAGTGTCCGAGTTACAGACAGTCTATTGTATTCAAAATCTTTAGCAATGACTTTTGTCTTCATTTGGAGACGTCACTCTTATAGTATGCCTTATCATGGGTATAAACCAAACTTTAAGAATATTATTTTGATGAAGCCTTAGACTTTTAGGTTATCATTTTATTGAATAGACCTTGTTAATTCAAATATATGAAAGTAAACCCGAATGTGAGAGCACAAGATATAAAGAAAGGTCTTTAAGTTATTTAGGAACAACAGCTATACGAATATGAAACTTTGAGTTCAATTAAGCCTCCGATTCGTTTAAAATTTATATTTAGTTATCAAAAAATAAATTATGTTTATGTAATTGAAAAAGTTAGAAATTGTTTTTGTTAGTTAGTTTAATTTGTTTCCAATTTAGGGTTTGTTTAAATAAATCGAAATCTGAACAGACATTTTTATTACTATTCTTTTTTTAAACGCATTGCAGTAGCTTAATGTATTGGAAATGTTCCTTTAACATAAGGAAAATTGATATATTAGGGTTTAAGAAAATTTGAAATCAGCAATATTTTCGATGATTTATCAATATTCTTTATCAATCCAAATCAATATGGCAATTACGATTTTGAAAATTTTGCGCTCCCACCCTGCTTTTTTTCTCGTTTATTGACAATGGATTACAAACGTCACGTTCATTCAGCCTTCTCTCGTACTCAAGCTTAAGTTTGGTCTGCTGCTCTTCTTAAGAAGCCAGTATAGGAAATTTCAATGCCCTGGCAACTAGCTCAATTTTACGAGCAGATATGTTTAATCCACGAACAACTAAATAGTGGATGAGACTGTTCATACCCAAACTCAAAAAACCTTTATACTACGAGGCCGCCATTTTTGTCGTTGTTGTTCACTTACCTAGGTCAAGTGTTGTTGTTATTGAGAAGACGAAAGTGCCGTATCAGCGATTTTGCTCCACTTGCGAGATGGAAGATCTATGGTTTCCATAGATGCGAAAGTTTGGTTAGGCATAAATAACATGATTCAAAATTACGCTTGTGAATAATGACATTTCCCGATTCTAGACTGGTTCTTAAATTTCAAATATTTGGCCAAGCTATCTTAGAGCGCGATTGAGAAATCGCTCGTGTGCACCTAACTCAAACCCGCGAGAAAATAAAGAAGCTTCAAAGCAGCAGACGATTTTTTCGGTCCAGTCCTAAATTACTTTATCCGGTATAAATTTCGCGGACAATAAAATTTCACGGATTCCTCACTTTTAGATTTTTAATGCATTTAAATGCTTTATTGTGCTTTATTTACGTTAAAACGAAATATAAGGCCGCTTATACCCTAGTATATACTGTACCAAACATTGATAAGATTGATTAGATTCACCGATCATAACATTTTTGTAACTTTCGCGGGGATTGAATTTCGCGGTATTTCGCGCAGATCTGGCAACAAAACAAATCCGTGAAATTTGAGATTTGAGTCTGAATTTTTAGCAGTTTCGGGATAGAATGAAGAGGTTTTTGAAGGAACTGAATATACCAAATGAAAGAGGTTGCCCTAAGAAACAATTTAAGCCTACAATCAGAGGGGATGTCAGTGTATATCTAGAGATAAATGAGATAAATGCTTACAGTTTTCGAGTTTTGGCTTTACACTGAAAAGGTAATTTCAACGAAATTCAATCAGCCGTTCGTGAAAATGTTTTGGCTCTTTCAAATTTATTGAAGACATTATTGTAACTCGCTTTTTCGAAAAATTCCAAGTTTTGTACCTTTTAATACAGTTAAGCAACTAACCAGAACTCCAGTTGCTTAACTTTCAAGACTAAATGTCTACTCTACTGTAGCTTGTGTCAATGAAAAAAAATATGGATACATTTTTTCTCATGGGGGTCATCCACATAGTACGTACACACGAAGGGGGAGGGGCCAAGCCAAACATGTACGATTGCGTATAGGGGAGGGGGTTCTCGAGGTAATGTACGTACGTGAAAAGTAATTTTTTGCACGACAAAATATATATTTTTTCTCGTTATTTTGTACAATAGAAGTTATAACGTTGCAATTTATCATCGTGTTTATGTAAAGATTATGCTTCGGAGTAAAAATGATTGTCGATATAGGAATTGTGACATAAATTGAATCTGAATAAAAATTGACCAAGGGAAGTAGGAGTTTAATGTGATTGAAAGTACGTACGCAAAAGTGGGGGACCCTGATAAAAGCGTACGTTTGCGTACAAGGGAGGGGGTCTAATTTTGGTGATTTTTGTACGTACGTGCTATGGGGATGACCCCATGCATAATCAAAGTTAAAGATCTAAACCATAACCAAATAAAGATTACATTTCTGAAGGATGTAACAGAAATTCAAATGAATATCAATAGTTTATGGTTGCTTGATTGGTTGCACTCTCACTACCGCTGCTTAAAAAATCAAGTTGATAGACTTGTGGTTTTAAAAAGGACATTTATCTATAATTTCCCTTTTATTTAGCTGAAGGATGGATGAAAACAATATGCCATGGAAGAACTAAATTTGGCAACGCGTAAAACATGAAACATAAAAGCCAATGAAATTCATTTAAACCACAGTGGTAATATAATGTACTATCAAATATTTACATATTATTTACAACTATACATAATTCAGACCCGTGGAGCTTTAATATATGCCTGGAAAAAAGGAAAGACCTAGACTATAAGCCCACAAAGATTTCAAGTTTTCCTTATAATACTTCTTAATTAGATTATTAAATGATATGAAAGCATCAAAAAATTACCCAGTCTAGTTCAGATTCTATGATAGTTTTTAATAAAAATGTTAGAAAAGACTAGCATATAACAGAAAGTGTAGAATAAAACATCTAAAAACTATTACTAAATTTGTATCTAATTTGTGTCAGAGTAATTTTAGACTTAATGAAATGAATGAAATCTCCATCATCAACACTATCAGCAATATAATATTCACTGACCACTGAAGCGTTGCCTGATAAGTAACAAAGTATCAATGTTAGTAACATAAGATTGAGTTTCAAAAAAACTACATTAAAAATCTTGCAGATTGTGACATCAATTTTGAAAAATATTTACAAACCATACACTCCGCCATTTGCTTTGAAAATATTCAATCTTCAGCGGCTCTCCTTGCATCCTACATCAGCAGTAAATATCCACTGAAATGATTTTCTCTTGGAAAAATGTTTGACACGAGAGAGCGAATCAAGTGAGTGTGGAGCTTTGTCTGTCTGAATGAAACTTCGGTTGGCTGCATACCTGTACTTACAACGTAGAAGGCAAAAGCGATATTAAACACACAACAGTCCACACCATTTCCTTGTTGCTGGCAACGCACGACTTTGATCTTGAGCTGATCATCGAGACAGTTCATTGTCTCATATATTTATGTTTTGTATGCTCAATTACTCTGCCTTGGAATAAACTATCTATCAAAAATACTTCTCCTGGTTCGCATCCACCGTAGGTCGTGACTGCAAGCCAATGGAGTCGACCATCTTGAAGGATTTGGACGTAAGGCTGGTTTCGGTAAACACTGAACTGTGATTTTTGACCAAGGAGTGTATCCTGGGAAATTCTCGTGTGATCATGTTCTGGAAGGTGTTGATGACTACATCCGTTAGCATCTGATTATCGGATAAATCTTTCAGATCTTTGTCAGTAAGATCAGCTCTACTGATGAGGTTCGTCCCCTCGACATTTTCATCCTTCACCCTTGTCCCATCTTCACTTAAAAGAACAGCGTCAAAAGTGACCTTGTCAGAATCAATGATGACATCGCGGCTTCTTACAGTCTCTGCCAGTTTTTCTTCTCGTCTTTTCCCTATCTCTTCAACTTTGATCTCAGAGGCCTGTTTAGCATATACGTTCTTATTCGTTGGCCTTCGAACATTGGTGAAAGTGAGTCTGTTTTTTTTCAGTTTTTGGATTGTCTTCTTTGGTTTCTGTGGTTCCTCCCTGTTTACTTTTTTGGGTAGAAGTGGGATACCTTGTTCCCGAGGAAGATTCACTTTCTTCTTCGGTAACCGTTTCATTCGTATTTGTAGAACCACGGTTTTGCATAATATCATTCGACGACATTTTGAAATCAGGGTCCATGTTCAAAACCGGTGAGTTGCGGTACAATGGTGAAATAGCCTCCCAATTGTAATTTGGAAACTTTCTCATAATGGCAAAAATGTATTTGCACGGGTAAGCGGTCTGTTTACAGTTCATGAATGTACAAGAAGGCGTCCTTTTAGCATCGCCAAAGTCAGTTTGACAACTTTTTTTCTCAGTGCCATTTCCGAAATAGTGCATGCTGAATTTACCAGTTAGATCCGAATGCTCGGCGAGACTTTTTTTTTTTCAAACAATTCTTAATCATTTTCCGGGGGACGGTCTTTGAGCCATTCATCAATGTCCTCTGCATACCTCATGTAATCAGAGCTCATCGTTTGTTAGCATCTGAGTAACTAAAAATGCAAATCAAACACGGTTTAAAGTTTTTTGAGCCTAAAACGATAGAAGTTGAGCCTATAATTGACTTTATTTCTTAGTTTAAAACTCTTGATTTTAATCCTGTATGCTTAGGACACAAAGAGAATTAAAGTAAGAATGGTTGTGCGCAAGTTCTATTTAGAGTAGAAACTAGATTAGCGAACTGATCGACTTAAAGGAATATACACGTAAGGGTCGGCCTTATAAGTCCAAGGGGTTTGAAAACCAAACCAATTTTGTTATGTTTCATACATAAAGACTACTGTTCCTGGGTCAATACCTGAAAAGTTGAAGTGATGATTAGATTTATTTGTTCTGTAATTTCTCAAGAGGAATGTGGTCTATTAATTTCGTGACTGGTTTTTGCAAAGCAAACCTTCGTTATCTCCGTTATCACAGAATTGTTTATATGAAAGACAAACAATACAAAATTAAGCGTACAAAAAAAGGAATTATTATTATTTTTTTTTTATTATTTTCCAATTTATTTACTGTTGGTTTTAACATAGTTTTGTAATATATAAACTAATTTACACCAACTGGATAAAA
>JAUBWS010053667.1:7018-17274 GCA_032270445.1 Darlingtonia californica
TCCCCTCCCCCTTCCCCTCCCCCTTCCCCTCCCTCTTCTCTCTTTTTTTCACTTTCTCACCAACCACAAGCGCTGTTGACCTGCAGCTTCATAGATAAATTTTCATAGATGATGCTGATTGGTCAGTTTTTGAGTAGTGACGTGACCTTGAGGGTTTTTTTTATATAGATCAGATTGAGATCAAGATATCAAATTTAACAATATATTGGAGCATGGGAAAGGTTCGCATTATTCGAGTTTTCTATAGAAACGCTTGTTATAAGTGTTTGGAAGAACGACACATCGAGACAATATTTTGCTTGCGAAATAGGACCTTTCTCTATGTGATTGTCACTATTTCAAAATATGGAAGCCCTTAGTAATATCTATCATCATGCCAAGTTTCAAAATGGTAGACATTATGGATCTTGAGTAATGAACTACGGACCGATCTTTCTAATACCAACCGCTTGTAGAATCTAGAGAGTCGGAGTAGGTAGAAATATCTTTACAACTACGCAATATGTCGAATATGTCAACTTCCCAAAAGCGGAAGATTTTATTCTTTCAGAAAGATTAAGATTTGTTGATTTGTAACGTTTGTGCGAGTAGGAGTTGACTAAGAGAGATAATAACTCTCGCAATTTCAAAGCCATCAAATCGATAAAAATTCTAATGATAAAGAAAGACCTATATCCTTTGAAACATTTTGGACGACAAAACCTAATATGGACACATCCATCTAAAGACAACACGTCCATAACGTCTGGAAGATGTCTTGCAAACGTTTCTAAAACATGATAAAAGGAATTATGCAAATTTGTAATTGAAGGTAGCTAATAGCAACTAATTACAACTTTTCGTGTATTAAAGGTGCTGCAGAACCGCACCAATAACATAATTATATTCGATATCTTCGAGTAGTAAGATCAGGATAAAGGTAAGAGGATAATTAATTTACATAAGTCAAGCTGGATCATCTCTTCTTGAGGACTCGATTTTAGCCCTGTTATCTAGAGATGGTTATAAGAAATTGAAATTTACTATTACAAAATAAATCATTTTTTTATGGTAAATTATCCAGGGCCTCATTAGTTCTTTCGGACTTAAGATCTTGAATGTCTACGTACATTTTACGAATTGGTTATTATTGAGTTGACCTTAGGAGTTGGTAACTTCCACTGATTCTACTGTTAATGATTATTTTCTTTAGAGATGATGGATTACCTTTACATGATTTTGATTGTGGCTACTAGCCATTGTGTCATGTCGTCACAGAAGTTTCCGACGAAATCTGATCTTGAAGACGCTAAAACAGAAATCAATCAAATTATAGATGACAATGCGGAGGGAAATAATAATTTAGATTACCCTTTTATCGCTGGGTTTGTTCGCTTATCCTTCCACGATTGCGTTGGACCAGATAACTGTGATGGCTGCATTGACCACGACCTTGATGACAACAAAGGTTTGAAAATTTACACAGATTCATTAGATGTCGTTTATCTGAATGACGTCAATATCAACACCAAAATGTCCCGCGCTGACTTTTACGCCTTTGCTGCATATGTAGCACTTGAAAGGGCTTCTGCTGGACTCAGTGACGAATTCAAAGGACTTGACAATTTCAAGGTCGGGCGGATAGATTGTGCAGCATCCCCTGTTGAAGATAAGGCGCCTACCAACGCATTTCCCAAAGGAATTCAAAATCTACCTAAACTTGTAGAATTTTTTGATAACGAATTCGGGTTTACAGAAGATGACACTGTAGCAATACTAGGGGCACATACCTTAGGTCGATGCCATCACGCATCTTCTGGATTTGAGGGAAAGTGGGTGAAAGGAAGAGTCAACGGCAAAGCCAAATCTGATATGCTTGACAATGACTATTACAAACAAATCAGAGGAAACTGGACCCAAGTTCAAGTGCAAAGCGGAAAATTTCAATGGCAACGTCCAGATACAGATCCAAACACTGAAGACGATGGTAACAACCAACCGAATATGTTTTTGAATGCTGATATAGCCATTGCTTGGGACCTTGAGACTGATGATGAGCAGATAGGAGAGAATGGGACCGTTGCATGTGTAGTGGAAGTAAACGGCTCAAACTGCATCGCGGGAGAAGATTGTTGCGATCGGGCTTCATCGAATACGGGCCCACTAGCAAATAATCTTTTTCGAACATATGTCAGCAATGGGACGCGGTGGATGGAGGACTTTGAAGATGTGTTCCATCGAATGACACATGATAATGAAATTGAAACTCTCCAGCTGCCTACTGTATGAAAAACCAGAAAGAAAGAATCAATATAGATGCTCGTCATTGTTTTCTATCAAGGTGGAGCCCAGCGGGTACGGGCGTGAAGACTTTTACTAGACGATTTATAACATTCTGCGCCCGCTGTGATAGGTTGAGGAATTCCTCAAACTGCTTTTATCATAAAACATTTGTATAAAAATTAGAAAGCAAGTCCAGTGTCTTTGGTACATGACTTTTTTAAAATGACTTACTTCTTTTCAACGTTCTGTTTTACGTTTCTACATACTTGAAAGCTAAACTCAATAATTTGTAATTTAACTAAATTGAAAATTTTAATCGTAACTCATAATTGAAATCTTGAATAAAGTCTTGAACCATATATTGTATTTCAATTGTCTCAACTCGTTGCTGAAACACCCTGTATTTATGTTGTATCACTATATCAATTCAGTGTCCATCGGGATGATTCGGTCGTTTATAATTGGCTTATTTTCAACCAGGAAACGATTTCCTCCGGCACCTGGATGAATCAGTAAAATGAACATTAACCTTCTCACGCCTAAGACTTGTTTCTACCTCTATGTTCTATATACCAAAATGACACTCTCGATGAGAAGGAAAGAAAGTACATCAAAATTGAAAATGGACTAATCTTTTGATGATAATCAATAGCTTTATCTCTAAACAATGACTTAAAATAACCCAATTATACATAATTTGTTTTGCTGAAAATTCGGAGATGTACACATATTTGACCACCAGGCGCTAAAGGGTTAACGACTTTGAATCCCTATCAAAAAGTCTGTTAAAATTCATTGATATTTTCATTGCAATATATCAATATATCAGGATAACTAATCCCTAAAAAAAGATTTTTCGCTTATCCATTACATCCATTCAACCTTGCTAACACAGACTTCACAAACAAATCTAAATCTAAACCTTCCCTCGATGATGGTAGATTATGGATTCTGTTTGTTTTCTAACATTTTTGTAAGACATTTCAACTGCATCAATTGAAAGGGTAAAGTTCGATTTAAGAAGTAAAACGCCATATTCTATTCGAAAGATATTGTGCTATTTGAAAGATATTATAAGACATAAAACTTTAATTGGCTTTGAAATTGCGGGAGTTATTGTGGCTTATCCAATTTCCACTCAGAATGACGTCACTACAAATTCAAATCCGTCCTGCTAGTAATCCTGAAAGAATAGGATCTGACGGTATCAAGTTACACAAGGGATCCCCCCGCGATTGACCAATCAGAGCGCCGTAACCAATAGCACCGTCCAATCACATCGCAAAGAAGTCTGCCATTTTGGGATGGGCTTTTCTTTTCCGAGAACGGTCGCTCGTCGACCTTCGAAAAGGGAACTTTGAGGAGAGCATCTCCGCACCAATCTGCACCCCTCTTGGCTCCGCTTTGAGACCGCCCTAGCCCTCGCGAGCGAGCGACGATCCGCGACCGTACCCATTGCGCGTTGAGCGTCGACAGACATGTGGCCGTTCCAAATCAGGGAAACCGGTCGGAGAATCGGGGAAAACAGAGAAATCGGACTTGAGTCGACCGTTTTTGAGCGCGTGTTTACGAGTCGATATCGATGTCTTGTGGATGCCAAATTAACGAAAAGATCACGTGTCTAGGATGCGTTCTTAATGATCTTTTGACGTATGATATTGGTTTGTCAGGGCCAGACAATTTGGATTATTTTCTTGTTTGAGTGAGTGCGACTTTCTGTGTTTGCTTTCGACTTTTTCAGTCAACATTCAGCATGAGTATTTAAATGAATAAATAAATAAATAAATAAACGTGCTTGATTTTTGATTGGTTTAGACTAACAATATCTGTCAGTAGGCAGGGCGTGTCATTTTCGTTGATGTTGTTGTCTCAACTTTTTGTCGTTAGTTCACGAGTTTTTTAATTAAAAAGGAAGGGCAAAAAGAAAACAGTGGTCATTATATTATAATGAGGATAATCGTTTGGATATGAAACACGATTATAAAACTAATTAAAATCTAGATAAAATTTGAACCAAAATCTAATTAAAAGTTTTTAAAATCATTATTTTATAATGAGGATAATCGTTAGGTCTTTCATTAGGTCAAAGTAATTACAAGGAAATATTTATTGCTTTTTATCTAAAAAAGTCCACTCCCACGACACAACTTTGTTTGTATATTTGCTACGTTTTACTTGTAATTTTACATGTTCAGTCCTTTCATCATTATAAAACCTTTGGCAGCAAATAACAAAAAAATGGTCAACGTTTCGACGATTTTTTCTGCTTTTGCAGACACCTTTCTGTTTCTAAACTTATAAATGTAGGCATTCCACCCTTTAGATTTATCGTCTGTTTTTTGATGAATGATTCAGTCTCCAGCATATGGTCAAACAGCGCGTTGGAAAACCACTCACACATGGGTTCGGTGATTGTTTACAGTATGAGGTTTCACATTTCATTGTAATGCACTTCTTCTAACAATTGATCAACGAACCAAAAGGTGACCATGATTTTTCCCCAGTTTTGATAGGTTCTTAACGAAAAATCAACGATTTTGTCGATTGTGTGAGCACTGTTTTCTAAGGCCAGGTGGAGCACGATTTTCACAATTTCTTCTTGTGAAAGATTTTCTTCTTTTTTAAACTTTTCGATCAGTAATTTGTTAGAAACGTGTAAACAAATTCTCTTACGATTTGTTTCGATACTGAATACGTAGAATTCTCCATTTGAGTGTCTGTGTATCTCGGTTATTATCATCTACACTCTTTTTTTTTTATAAGAATCCTTTTTATAAGAATCACGAGGCTCAAAATCGTCAACAAATTAAGAATATCATAAGAATCATGCCCAGGCTCAAATTCAAAAATTTGCCTAAAAAAATAGCCTTTTTGGAAAATTGTGTCATCAATTGTGATTGAAAACACAATATTAATTATTGAAGCTGTTTTATATAGGAAAAATTAAGAATCATTTAAGAATATTTGCAGGTCAATTTGGTCGAAATCTTAAGAATCACAAGGCTCAGGTCTGATTTATGTAATTCTTATAAAATAAAAGAAGTGTATTATCTTACAAATTTCCAAATTTTTTGGATTCTGCCTTGCATTTTTTTAGAGAGTTGACTCACGATTCTTTTAACTCTATAATTGTTGAAGTATTTGAGATAATCGCCCACGGTCATTGTCGATTCTACATCTCCCGGCAGTTATATAACCATCGTGCCCAAGTAGTCTGGTTCTTGAATTCGTTGGTTTTGAAGTAGCGGATTTAATTTGCTTTGCATTCGATTGGGAAAAATATCTCTGAGTATCAATCGAGACGTGGCTAGTTTGATCTTTCTCGTAGAGTCGTTCAAACGAGCGGACAGAGATTTCGTCTATTGAAAACGTTTGATTTGTTATTGGGTTGTAGTTTTTTTTTAAATAAGGACTGACGAACATTGTTCCGACTTTTTTCGGCACGAAAACTTCTCCTTTCTTTCTTTCGTTTAAGTTGTTGATTAAGGCTACAAGTACCAGACGGACAACAGACAATAGCAGGCCGATCGTATTTTTCGTCCAGATCAATGGGTGGGGTTGATTCGTCGATCAAGCAGAGGTTCAAGAGCTCTTAAGAAGAGTTCGGTTTTTCGAACGTTTCTACTAAAAAATTGAAAATACTGAAGGAAATTTCTACGCCGAACGAGTTCGCTTATTACACTAGTGGTTTCAAGTATTATAACAATAATAAAAAATAATTATATAATAGTGCTAATTTTCTTCTTTCAAAAAGACAGAATTGAACTTAAAATTCCACCTACTACTTTCCCGATCGCGCTTCTTCCTCGTGTCTTTACGTAGCCTCTCCGGATTGTTTTGGTTCCTTCCACACCGTAATTTTTAATTAGTCTGTTTACAACTCTTTTGGCCCGAGCTTTGACTTTGGAGGAGCCTCTACCGCCGAATTATTTTTCTAGTGTGGACGCTCCATGATCCAACAATTCGTTAGAAACGAGCAATTTCAAGGTTTTGTTTCCGCTTTTGTCAGTCAGAAAACGTTCTCGCGTCTCTGGCTGCGTATTTCGTCAAACCTTTAAACAAGTTTCCTAATTTACCTCTTCTGGTTATGCATAACGGCGCTAGAATCGTACGCTCCTCGACCTCGTCAGCGTCAGTGACGACCTACTCGACGCTGTCGCTTTGCCGACGTTCGTTGTCGTTTTCTTTTACCAGTTCTTCTCCTTGTGTTAACCATAGTCTCTTCTATGGAAAGAGGAATGGACGTTTGAAAATCGTTTTTAAGAGTAACACGTTTTATTTGTTTTTTTAAGCGGCATTATTAACAAAAAAAATAGTAATAAAATAGTGAAAAACTACATTAAACGACCTCGACATCGTTGTCGATCTTCGGAAAAAACAATAAATTTTAAATAATGTTACGTAATATTAAAGCATTAAAGCTGGTTTACGCCAATTTCATGTAATAGATGTTTGTCTGTGGACCGAACGTGTCAGAAATAAACAACATGCCAGTTAGGCTTATGAGTTGTGAGTAAATGTACTACGATAGCTAGCTGTTTCTATTCAATAGATGAGGTTTTTGGTTGTTGTTAGCTTTTGTCACGGCGTGAAAAATGTCCGAATACACCCGTATATGGAAGAAATGAGTCCTTATACGGTAATATACGGGACCATATCCGGTAGAATTTCACGCTGTGTGTCTGAGTAATTCTAGCTATAGCTGTTTCTCGTTTTCATATGTACATACTAGGATGATGGACAAACTTCTACTACGAATGTTAGCTTTTTTATTACAAAGTGTGTCAACGGTGTTTACAAAATGTTTCTACAAAGTGTGTCAGGTATTACAAAGTGTGTTAGAAAAGCCGTCTCCTCTGCTAAAACTCGCAATTCTCAGTTTGTTTAGTTTGGAGTAATTCATGATAGTTTGCCTCATTTCATCATGGTCAGTTTTTCAATTTTCATAAAGCGAATTATATCTAGTTTAACACCAAAAAATTCCTGACATCAGCTCGTGCTGTCTGATGCCATTTATTTGGTGAAAACAATTTGAAATTGTTAAATTGTCTTGCTTCGTAGTTTACAACAGAGTAAAGGATCTTCCCATTTACTGTCCACTTCGTTCATAAAGCTGAAACAGCTCAATTGTTGTATAAACATGTAATGGAAGGGGATCGGGGTTGCAAAACATAAAGTTTACATTTCCATTGACGCTGATGCAATGCATAGACGTGTTGATCGGTCGTTAAAAAATACAGCTGGATTTCTGTCATCATAATCACCATGATTTTTACCAATGGTAAAATGTAGGATATTCTCCAAGAAGTCGCGTGTTCCGTAAGGCTGAATTTCTAGACTGATTTTCCAGCTTGGTGACCATATTGGGAATAGAGCAAGGATGTTGCTACGTTCTATCTTACGAGCTAAAAAGAAAAGTATTGTTTCTGAATGGTGTTAACATTTTTTTTTCGCAATTCGAATATTTCATGTTTGCAGGGTTCAGCAATCCGACCCTTACGGTGCAGGTAAACTCTCATTTTCTTTTCTGAATGCCAGACCCTTGCAATGGATTTTACTAACGTATGAAAAATATATGAAGGGAATAATTGTCACATAATTCAGAATTTTCAAAGCGATTGGAGTAAAGGTTAGTCTAAGCATAGTAGCTTCGAGTGGTGTGTGTCTTCAGTGGTGGAGTTTTCGTGGAAATTATGGCTAAATAACTAAGTTTCAGCAATGAAAACTCATCCTTTCCCTACTTCGCAACTTTATCTTTTTCCCTATTTTGCAACTTTGAACAACTTTTCACAAATAAAAAGTTTCTTAAGAATTATAATACACTTACTGTCCGCGTGATACATAGATGGATAAATTCCTTTGTTTGCTGATTTCAGAGTCGGGAATTTGCTAGTCTGATCGCAGACCTCACCACACGCAAAGCTAGAGTGTTAAGTGACAATGCTTCGAAGGTCTTCAACACAAAGATAACCTTTAGTATTTAAAGGAATTATACGGGTATAAGATAGAGTGTTCCATTGCTTTTAAGAATGCTGGCGTCGGTCTGACTTCTTAAATAGTATTGTTTGCTTAATTATTTTTATTGTTTTCTAAATTATCCAAGAAATTCGTATTGTCTAAGTTTTATCCAAATATGGTTAATCGCAACCGGAATAGTAGTTTTTTTAAAAAAAGGAAAAGATTCTTTTGTTAAATACTGCTGTTTTTTTACAAGTGTCAGCGTATTAACAGCACTACATATTCATACATATTCATTTTCTTTAATGTTTTATAAATCATATCACCGTTAATCAAAACAAAATCTAAATCAGGGGCGGATACAGACTCTTCAAAACACCATGTGAAAATCCCGAATTTTTCCGATTTTCTGATTAAATTTCCCCGATTCTTCTCGAAATGTCTATAAAATTTTCCCGATTTTGGTAATTTTAGACTATTTAACTGTGTGAAATCACAACTTTCACAAAGTCTCTATCCGCCCCTGTAAATCATTAATTTCAAAAAACCTCTTACATTTGACCATAAAATAGCAAACAGTGCATTACAAGCGCATTGTCGACCTGCAGTGCTTTCTCCAAAATATGGAGAACTTTGATTAAAACTATCAAGAACTGATCTATAATTTCATACTCTAATTTGCTAATTGTTGCGTACTGGAACTGTGTATACGACTCACAGCTATTTCAGGTGGGATATGAACTCATTTTGACCATTTTATATTACCTTATTCCATGTAAATCACAATTTAAACTCTGTGAATGGTTTAAAATAAAATTTCAGAAAAATATTCTTAATGGTGGCAAAATGGGTTCAAAATCCCCAAAATGAGGTATTTTTTAAATTATTTTGACTTTTCAACAGGATTTTGACCCTCAGAACATAGTTTGTCCCACCATTTGCAACTTTTTTTGCATTTGGTATCATCATATTATGAATTCATGAAAAAAATTGGACTTTAGCGGACTAAATATGGCGTAAGTTTCGGCTTGGAAATGGCGTTTTTCAGGAAAATGGCTTTTAATGACCTATTTAGCCTGGAAATGAAAATTTGAATTGTAGAAACTAGTTTGAAGTGATAAAAATACTCAGGTTTGACATTTTCAAAATGTTTACAAAAAATCAATAGACCTTTTCGGTACACTGTACACTGCGAAATAGTGGGTGAAAACAAACCATCGGAATAGGGGAAGATCTGTGTAGTTTATTGCTTTTTTATCAGGCACTGGGTATTGTAGAAGAGTCATAGGTCATTAAAAAATAGTTATCTCTTACATAGACAATACATGATGACATTTCAACAATCCTCCTGAAATTTTGCTACACCTCTGTATCCGCGCCTGTCCAGCGAAGAGTTTCATAAATCTTTAATGTCAGCCTAAAACATAATCTGAAAATTCAGATTAAATTTTGAAAATTATTGAATACATTTTTCAGACTTTGGAGATTTAAAGAATGACAACTGTAATCTTTGATAAGAGTTATAACATTTAGTCTTTTATCACCAAGATCACATCTCCTACTACAGTAAACATAAAATAAAATTCAAGCTTTCCACTTATTCTCGTACTGCCCAAATCATTTCAACTTCTTCTGAAGGATTAAATAACCAGAGCGCCTGCTGTATGAAAGGAAGAAAAATCTAAATTTCCTGATTGTGGCACAATTTATCAGGCCAAAAGCTAGGATATTAGATATAGCGGGACACTGGAGATCAGAGTAACCCGAACGGCCACCTTGGTCGACCATGAGGGGAAAGAAAATTTTAAGTTTTAGAGCTACTTGAAGGCTCAAAATTGCAATGTTCAAGTAATATAATAATATTTTGAGATAAATTATGAGTGGCCAAAAGAGAGCACATTTATTAGGTTGAGGCGGAGGCAATACTTTCTATTTTCCTGCCTTTGTTGTTGGAATTTAGCCTGGAATGCTGAACCTTTAGTTTCCGCTAATTTTTCTTGAATATTCTTTAAAAAAGCGAGTACATACATGTATTA
>JAUBWS010053678.1:0-17273 GCA_032270445.1 Darlingtonia californica
ATGAAAATTGCCAACATCATCACGTTATCTAGTTTTTGTTCAATATTTCACCGATATGATTGTCGATTCTAAGATTAGGCAAATGTATTAACCCGATTTCATAAACGTAGCTGATCGATCTATAATTGTAGAGTCTAAAAAAGACTTGTATACATACACTAGCACACATAGGCCGCTGGAAGTCATTTTGCATTATATGACCATCCATCGAGCGACGTCAAAAGGGCGTTTTGTGCTAACAGGGAAATGGTCACCGCTTCTTCATTTTTTCGGGGTAGGATATATTTTTTGACCTTCAGTTTTTGAAAACTGCTCAGCTAGTAAGTACGCTTCAATGTAGAAGCTCAACTTGTACCACTTAAAACTCCCGCTATATTCTAATCTAGCAATGATTATCGAGTCTATAAGTTACATCTACATCTTAATGTGGGAATTTAAATCAATAGAATTTTTGTTAAATTAAATAAATATATCATTATAACTCAAATACTGCCGGTAAACGGAAACTTCTTTCAACGGTAAAGAATAAAATAGTTTCTATGTGTGGTCAGACTTCTTTAGTGACTAAAAATTGCATTTTGTTGCTAATAACTCTATGCTATTCAAAAAGTGTTTACTTTACAAAGAAAAGCATAAGAAGCACAAGAACATTTTTTGCGGTGTTCGTGACTTTTCCATATGTAGTTATAATTTGATGAAGTTTCCAGCTCACGATGTGTCATAAATGAAATCTCTCTGGGTGTGCACGCAATGGCAACTTATTTGACAAACAAATAGAAAGGTTGAAAGTTAACTTTATTTGACCGATTTTTATGCTACTTCAATTAAATGTATAAGGCTAGAATCATTATGCTGATGTACTAACGTAGATTGTCATTTCCAAATATCCCTTTTTTCATAAGTGGAGTGTATGATCATAGCATTATCAACGGATAATATTGACATGACAAATTATGGAAAGTCTAAACGGACTCTACCGATGAAAGACGGAGTGCAAGGCCGCGCGCTGGAATAAGTATTCCCATTATCGAAATGTATTATTAATAAATGTGACTGTTCTTCTTTTCTAAATAAGTGCTCGCAATATCGATACTAGGGCGATAACGAGTATAAGAAAGAAAAAAAAACAGTATATTTATACTTAGAGTTTCATGCCGCCGTACAGACGTGTATTATTATATATTTCTACTGAATCGTACTCATGAAGGCATTTAGTTCTTGCTAGGTGGTTCTTGTGTTGATGCTCTTGTGAAATCTCTCGTTATTTTGCGACTTTATTGTTAATTGTTGACATTTTATGATTTTTGAGACTAGTAGGGGACCCTAGTCCTACTCACAAAAGGTCCTGTCGATGAGTTACTCTCGAAGAATAGATTGCTAAAAATTTCGGTCTACAACACAGCGTGAAAAACGTCCAAATACGGATACCGTATATTACCGTATACGGACTAATTTCTACCATATATGAAAGAAATTAGTCCATAATATACGGGACGGTATTCTGTAGAATTTCACGCTGTGCAAGATTCTATGAGTACTTACGTGTTTGTTTGTCAGTGAATGTTATCTGTGGCCTTACTAGTAATGTCTGACCTGGATGCGATGTATTTTTTGTGACGGAAGGATATTTGTCACGCATTCATTACCCTTTTGGTATAAGATGTAGTTTTAATGTTCCAATGCGTGTGTGACGTCATTGACACTGCAAACGACGTTAAATTGATGTATCGTGCTTGACATTTTCGAAAGGATATTTACGCATCGCATTTAAATGTTTATAAACACAACTTCCTTGGATGATTGATTTTTTTTCCATTGATGAAATCCACAATTTGGTATGCCAAACACGCAATTAAATAGTTGAAACAGAAAGACAATTCAGACGAAAATAAATGAAATTGGCAAAAGGAAACAGGAAAATTGGTAAATTTTCTTGAATTGCTACAGTTTGAGTAAATTGTACATAAGTGGTTTGTGTGGGGAAGATAGGATGTCAGTTGTAGCGGAGTGGTTTAGGTTACGTACTTGTAGATATGGATTAAGGCGATTGGCACCTACTACAGCGCTAAACCTAAGCAATTTAAGCATTTTCATTGTGATAATTATACAAGTGTTAATGAATGATATTACGGGGCTTGGATGTCATACCATTTAGTGTAAAAAACAAGGTGACATAAAATATACTAGACATACGTCATCAATTCCGTAAAGTTTTCTGTAGGTGGTTTTTAGAAAGGCAGAGTACCATTTAAAACAGTTAAAATAGACTATCCTAGTTGAAGAAGACCGGATAACATCAAATTATCTTGCAATTTCTTATTCTTCACTAAACATTGTTTCTCGTTGTGCTGATACTGAAAGGTTGTTCATAATCCTTATTGAAAAAAATGATAAACTATCATACTACTAATATGATAATTGGATATTTTTTTGAGCCAAAGCATACTTTAAATACCATTTCTTTATAAGTATGTTTATAATCTTAACCGATTTAAAGGAAACAGTAATGAGATCATGAAAGCTCTTCAAAAAAGGATTGATATAAAATAACAATTCAGCTTTCGAAGCTGAAAACAATGCAATTTTTGTCAACAAGAAACCGCGAAATTTTCAGACATTTCAAAGGAATCCTTGCTGAACTGAAGAAAATGGTTCGGTTGACTTTGATCCGGCACGGAGCATTTGACGACGAAAGGTTCTCTCGACGACAGGTTACAATTAAGAGCAAAACTTTAGGAGACTTGAAAGTTGATTCAATAATCATATAAGAACACGTACACTATGTCACAGATCAGTCTTATAAGTTTTACTCTTGGTTGTAGTGATCACAGAAGAAAAGTAAGCAAAATTTTGGTAGTATTTGGAAGGAATTCAGTGCCTTTCTATATATAGTTTTAAAATGATGTTTATATTCGTTTCTGAGAACATTGCGTATAAAATAACAGATTACAATAAGCGTGTTGATTTCTTAAAGACTTTCAGAAGTAACGATGATTGTGGAATAAACCACCGGGTCACCACGGCTCTGCAATCTCGTCAAAGTTGCGAAATCGAGATTCATAAGTTCACTATCTTATATCAGTTTAAAGACAGATTCGTGCTATTCAGATCGGATAAACTCAAAATTAAACTGCTTTGAGTGCATTTGTTTATTTTGTAGATATGACAAGTTAGAATTTTAGCTGTGTTTTTGATGATACATGATAAATTATCATAGAGATAAGAACCGAATTTATCGATCGGTTATTGATTAATCCATTTTACTTGACTATTGCCTGTATATAACATTAAATCATTATCTTTATGTTTTCATTTGTTCTTTCACAATTAATGAAACGCGTTAAACCTTCATTAGAATTGCCTATAGACAACTACACAACATGAAACCATTTTGTCAACAGTTAATCTTCGACATTTTCGTTTTTCGCATATTTACAATTAGTACCACAATGGGCTGAGAAGATCACTCAATCACTCAATCACTAAATCTTTGGAATGAAAATGGTCTTTTGGCAGCTTATTCTTTAAATCAAATGTGTTTTAAATGGTAGATTTTTCTTTTGTGACTGAATCATGCAGATGCAGATCAGTTCAATGTAAAAGAACATTTTTGGTTCTTGATGTAAGTACAAAAACGTCGTGGAAACATTGAAAAAGACCTCCATATAAAGTGTTCATGGCTCCTCTCAGTCACTTGTGGTTGCCATTGTTTGTTTAAGTAACGGACGGCTTGTTGATTTGTGAGAAGCACTCTCAAGATAAATTTTTTGTACAATGAGCAATAGCAAGCCACTGCAGACAAAGCTAGGGATATATCGATTAGATGTCAATTAAAAGTCAATTCATTTTTTGATTCGTTGCTTCGTTGTTTTTCTGACCAGATGCTGGGGATGGTGTTTAATTATTGATAATAGTGAATGACTTAGACTAAGACCAAAATACTTTGAAAATCAGTAACTTATTGTAAAAAGGAAGGGCTGATATAGACTATGAGTCTGTGCTCTATACTTCAGTACTTTCTTTCAGTTTTCATTAGCTTTGAAAAGTTCTTATCCACACACCTTGCTCTGATCTTATTCTATGTACATACATGGAGATTTCTTTATCTTTTTGGTAAGAAAACTAATCATTATAATACAAAATACAACATTGCTGATTTGAAGCAAACAAAAGCTATAGTTATGAGCCAAACAATATTATCCAATGTTCTCCAAGATATTTTTGAGTTTTTACGACTTGAGGTCAAGAAATCTGTGCGAACATTTATAAACTGAGAAGATCCTCGGAGAATGAATGGTGTAGTTTAGCAGTGGTATTTTACTTTAATAACAAATCATCTGGATGATACTTTTGCACGAGTATACCATAAATAATACAACAATCATAAATAAAGTAAGAATAATATAATAATAATAGATGAGTAATTAATGGATAGTTATATCAACATGCTGACGATGAAAAGATTCTTTAACTTTCATTCGCCATACATAATGAGATTAAATTCAATGCAATCGACAAATGCAATTAAAGCTGCTACAACTTTTATATAGACGAACACAAAACCGACAAACGTGGCATCTACATAAATTTGTTAGATATAAATTTCCAGCATACAACTGATAGGTTCCTCAATTTCAAGAAAGGACGAGATATTTTAATATTGAAGTGTGCCTGATCAGCGCAATCGTTAGAGCACATGTTGTTGAGGGAGGCTACAATCTCAGTTTCAACCAAATTAACACATGGTTGAATCTAATATGATATGTACTGTAGAGCCATAGCCAAGTGATTAAGACGGAGTTCTTGTAAATTTGTTTCAGTGAAATTTGCCAATCACTGTAAATTCTGCATTGTGGCCTCAGATGTTTTTTTTGGAAGGCTATAGACCCTCATTGATAACAGTTCAAGAGGATCTTTAATCAAATCATTTATTTATTCAATCAAATAGGTTCTTGATAGTGATGTTATAGAGGGTGATTATCATTAAGGATGTTCTTTTTGAGACTAATTCTTTCTTAACAACGAGCTTCAAAATATGAAAGAGTAATTATCTGCTCTCAACAACATCTTTGCGTTAACAGTCGGTTTTAATAACCTAATTTGCTTGAAAAAGAGGCAGGAAATTCTGAAATCAATCCAAGGAAAGGTTACTAAGTCACATATGCTGAATGACTCTTTTAATTTTTTTTATTAAATCTCAATCTAAAATCAAATATAAAAACCACTCTGACTGTACTACCTGGTGTCAAAATCACATAAATGGATAAGACGAGATTGTGTATAGATTAGTTGATTTGTGTCAAAAGTTGTAGTAGATTAAACTGTTGCATTTTCAAAATAACCTTTATGGAATAATAACTGTTTCGGGAGGTCTGTACTTCTACTTGCTAACCGGTTGTGACGTCAGGTCAGTCTACTTGACTTTTTTACGCAATGTAATTGGCTCAGAGCCTTGACGACGGGCACTACTCTGGCCGGAGTAGACCGTTGTTAACGCAAGGCAATGGAATCTCTTCATTTACTTCGTATTTGATTGACGTCGTGTTGGGAAAATCGTGTTAAAGATTAAATAAATTGAAAGTTATTTTCATGTTAAAGGGATAATGTAGATTCGAAAAACTGACAAATTCTGTTTTGTCCGGTTAACAAATACAATAATAACCGTTAAGTTTGAGCTTTACCGGAATGTAGCTCTTGGTCTTCGCACCGACCTCGCACGCTAGGTTGGTACTTGACCGCGGGCTACTTTTTCCGTTAAAGCCCTCAATAAACGGTTATTATTGTATTAGTACAGACCTCCCGAAACAGTTATTATTCCATAAAGGTTATTTTGAAAATGCAATAGTTTAACCTACTACAACTTTTGACACAAATCAACTAATCTATACGCAATCTCGTCTTATCCATTTATGTGATTTTGACACCAGGTAGTACAGTCAGAGTGGTTTTTATATTTGATTTTAGATTGAGATAAAATAGTGTTAAAAGAAATATTGCCCGCAGCTGAAGTAAAGACCAAGCTTGCGAGATGTTTATGTAAGCTAAGGGCAATATTTCAAGTAAAGCCCGAAGAAGACAGTTGTTATTGTATTTATTAACTGGCAATCGAATAGTACATATTGAAAGAGAGTTTTCTCATTATTTGTTTCTCTTTTAAACTTGTAACTCCTTTCGCGTTTATGTTGAAAAATCCGTTATTTTCACTTAACGCGACGTCAGTCAATTGCCGCGAGGGTAATACCGGATAATATGGACTCACGTCTTAGCCAATCAAAATACAGAAATTCCGTATTGCCCTCTCAACCAGTTAATAAATTATGATATTGCACTCGAGTAGTTTCGATTATTGGATTCTTTTCGCAATCTCGCATGGCGGTACTAAGGCGTTAGGTCAAATCAGGATCAAACCTCTTTCTGTTTCAGCTTCTTTTCAAATTTTAATAAAGTATATATCTTTTTAAACTACTTATTTGAACAATTTTTTTTTTATTACAGGTCTTCCACGATGACAGTGTAAATATAGTGTATATTGCTTTATGTATCATACTACTGAGGAACTATCCTGTTGAAATAATTGTTAATAATGATTAAAATAATAATAATAGTAATAAGAGGAAGCAATTTCCATAGAAAATTTACCATGATTTCCTATAATTATGAATACATTACCGAATGATGGCGAGGAGCAGAACTCAACTGTTATTTTTGTGTGTAGATTGATTTTTCGTTTTATACAAATTTAAAGTATTGCAAGGGCTTTACGGAGTATTGTCCGATAACGTAGTTTGCTTTTGTATCTACATGAAAAGCCCCCATATTGGTTTGTCGACATTATTGTTACAGTTAGAATGTATTTAATTACTTGTACATTTTAATTACTTGTACATTTCTTTATTACATTTGAGTTTTGGCTATAATCGTTTTGAATTATCGTGCTCGATTACAATATTATTTAAACTACTTTGCTTTGCTCTGTTTGTTATACAAACGGATTAAAAAGTATTAAATAGAAAGTGTATCTTATACTTTCCAGCTTACAAACATCTAGTGTCTCTAGTTTTTTTATTTCATCTTGAAAAAGAAATTAGGTGGCAATTAACTGATAGGATTTGGCGCAGTGCTAGAAGGGTCGCAAAATTACAGGAGGGGAGTAAAGGATCGTTGAAAAGTCATCATCCATTGTCAATAGGTAATGACATATGAACTATCTTTCACTCTCCTCCAATAACTTTCGCTATCCCTTCCGATCTACGCATTGATACTGATGGTTGGAACACTGATATTAAATGTTTACTGGTGTGCAGTTTGACAAATAGTTGTAGACTTTTGATTTTTTTTGTGATCGTCAGGCGCTGACCAAGCCTGTGCCAGACCCGCTGGAATTACTTCTTTCAGAAGAAGTCTGGTACACCTAGAGCTAGTGCAAGATTACGAAAAGAGAGGTAAAGATGATTCGAATGCCATTATCTTTTACCTAATAAAGAAAATCAAGTAATTTCCGGCAATTTTAAAGTACCTCTGGATCTTCGTCCGTCATTTTCATTGCACATGAGGCCTTACGTAGTGGAGCGAAAACGTCATTTTCAGATAATAAGATATCTCGCCTGTAATTATCAGGAGAATACACTTTTAAAGGAACGAGGTTGTCAAGATTTTTGTCAAAGTCATCAATAGTAATTGCATCAGTACATTAATGTCGTAAACTTTGAAGACAACTTGAAAAAGCTTGTTTTGAAGTTGTAGTGACAGCGGCAACGTTGTTCTCTTTGGAAGTTTAATTTTGAAATGCAATTGTTTGTGAAAAGGAGGGATCGTTTGTTGGAATAAATTTTACACGATATTAGCACAACAAAGTTATGGCACAGCAAAGTATAAAACAGTCTATATTTCACTCAAAGTGACGTCCCCGTCCTATCTACGTAAGGTGCTTATTCAGAAGCATCCTACGAGCCCAAAATACAAAATAATGAAACCCCAAAAAAATGTATTACTCTTAGGTCCCAAATAATCAGCCTCCCTTCCCGTTTATTACTTTTTGAGTTTTTCTGGACACTTTGTAAATGTTACCTTCGCTATGTCGTTAATATTCACAAAAGTTTTGTTTTCGATAGTCTTTTTTATTACGCATTTTTTTCCAATGAAATTAAATTTATTTGATATGTTGCCTTAGATATTTTGGAAAAAGTAAAATGTTATTCGATTGTTTAAAGGTTGTAATCATTGTAATTTTCCTTTGTCATTTTCCTTGATCAAATTTTTGCTTTAAAAAGGTTGGATATATGTTAACGGCAAATTAAGCATCAAGAAACTACTTTTACAGTTTTCTGACAGATATTTTTCCAAAAGTACCTCGTTGGCTGATTTCGCACATTGAATGTATATAGGTCTGACTTGGTGGTTTGAACATATTTAAGAATCTTAATTCATTATGTAAAAAGCAAACTAGAAAAAGTGAAAGATCAGGAGTTTGTCAGCCACTAGATAGCAAAATGGCAACTAAAGAGAATTTTTCTTGTTACAAAGTCTCAGTCAAAGATTATCCTAGATTTATTTTTATTCATGGTGTTTTCAAATTAATTATGTATGATATGTATTTATTTATTCCGTGGATTTAGGAGAACTGTAAAGGAAAAATATTGCAAGCGCTGAAAAATAAGTTTAAATCTACAATGAATCATGATTTTCCCTTTAGGAAAGTATTTAATATTGATAAATAAAAAAAGTATAAAGAGAACCAATTGAAGAGTTTTTTTGTAAGTGAGACAGAGTAAGGGTTTGTTGATGCTATCATGTCTATAACAAAAGGTAAGTTCGGAATTCCTCCACAGCTGCCAAAATAGATTTCTCTCACATCATGAGGGGATCATCAGGTTGTGCAAAAGTTTACTGAATATGATCACGTAAATTCTTTATATGTGATGATATACAATGGCTATGACTGTAATATACATGGCTGTAATCAGTAAAACAAACCCGAATCTGTATGTATTGCAAAGTTACAGGAAGGGAGGTAAACGTAATTTAATTGTTATTGGTTATTACCTGACGACAATGGATTTTTTAACGATCTTTTACACTCCTCCTACAAATTTTGCAGTACCTCTAGATCAGAGCTTGAGGAGGAATGACTATAATTCTTAATCATAAACTTCTTTTTGATTTTCTTCTAGAATTTGACCAGATGGACCCAAGTCGACAAGCAGACCTGCTGCTTATGACTACAATGGGAGTGTTCATTGTGCTGACATTCTTGGCATTTCTGATGAACGAAGGCAAACAGATCGTCGTTGAACCAGTTCGTAAAAAGCTGCAGAATGTTTGTTCGTGCAAATGTGAAATTCAAGTGAAGAATTTAATCAAAAAGAAGAAAAACAGTAAAAATAACAACAATAACGATTACATCTGAATTCATCAAAATATTTTATGATGCAATCGCGATACAAATGGTATCTGGTGAATGAAATAGAGAGGTGATCTGACACGAAAGAGGAAAACACAGAGAAGAATTTGGGTTATTACAAATAATTAACATTACTCAAGGTATAAACCTCAATCATTATAGGAACAGCAATCTGGATTAATTGGAAGGATAAGCTTTTTCCATACACATCGTTACAATTATATCGTGGTAAAGTGTTACAGAGAAACATTCAACGGAAAAACTAAACCCCCGTCCATTGAAATCTAACGTTATGGTTAGGAAGGGTTTCTAAGGTCACTTCAATTTAATCACATTTCAAAACCACCTCAAATCAAACAGTGAACCATATGCTGGGAAACAAAAACACGATTATGTAATACGAGGTTTTCTTTTCAGCAATATGCAAAAATCTTCAAACATTTTAATTGGATTATTCAAGTATCCACTTAAAACAGAAAAAAACAATGCAGCACAAATTTCCAAATAATAATAGTGGTGAAGCCTTCTGTGATAGTGGCTGCCTTAAGAATAATTATCACTAACTTGTGTAGCTTGGTTCATTTCTATACACTGACTTTCCTAATATCCATGTTGTTCAATTGACGGACTGAAACTGTTGGCTGCAGAGATATTTGCAAGAAGATAATTTCGTTGTTCAAAAAATCACAATTTTTTTCTCTATTTTCACTGACTGAAGTTCTGCAGTTTGATAAAATAAGGCAGAATCTGAAAGAATCTTATTTTTCTATAGCATGTAAAAAACTATCCTTTCGATAAAAAAACTTCAAAAGATAAGGACCTCGTTGAAATACTTTTGATTTACATTAGTAATATCATACAGAAAACGAATAAGAATTTATATACACTTGATGTCCTGTGAAGACAACAAAATCAGTGGCGGTCCCACGTTACTAATGATATTATTTGCATAAGAATTCTCACGTATTTAGTATTTTTGTTATCGAATGTCTGCTGTACATACATTTTCGATCGTTAATTGAAAGTGAAAAATGGTGATCTTAGGAATTAAAGTATTTGATTTTTAGTGCTTACTGTAAGAGTGAAAAATATTTTACGTGGTCCAGGAATCAGTGGTAGAGATTAAGGACCTACTGATCAAAGAGAATTTTTCAAAAGAACAACTTTCTTCTACTGATGAACTAACATTCATTCTGTATGGAATCGAATTTTTCGTTAGATCCTTGAGATAATTTAAGTTAGCCATTGTGATGTATGCGAGAACAGACATTACTGTTGAAAGTTATGGAAAATGTCATATTTATAGCATCAAAACTTGCCTTAGATTATTCAGGGAAGTTTTCGGTGCGGATCAAATTTTGCGCAAAACGAAATTGATAGTTTTGGCACTTTTATTTCATTTCAGCGTGAATTGTATAATAAAGTTGGCGGTTTCAACGCATTTACTTCATTTGTGATTTGAAGATTTCTCAGAATAAGGGATTAAATAAATATTAAATAAATTATGCTAGCATGCATAGTGATAATTATTTATAACTATTTATAATGTTTGATATGCTTTGTGATAATTCGTTATGATAATTGTTAACCCTATTTCAGGGCTAAAAGATTCTAAGATAATTAACTTAAATCACTCAACTTTATCTTGTTATAAGATAGAACTAATTAGGCCATAAGGCCATTTACTCATTCTACTGACTTATTATTTCTCTCCTTAAATTCCCATTCCAATATTCCTATACATATGACACATACATACATTTACATCCAAAAAAATAGGTAATATAGAATAAACTATGCTGAACAAAATATTGCAAAGAAATATCATGGAAATAACGGTGAGATGGTTTTCATCATCTAAAGCCACTTAAAAGCACCAAACTTGAAGCCTCTGGGTGATTCAGTCATACAATTTCAAGTCGACACTGGTTGTGAAAATCCAATATGGGATTTGATTTCCCCCACCCATTCTACGTCTTCCATGTCTTTTCATTGAGTCAGATAATGAAGATAAGTTACAAGAAGGAATATTGAATTTGAAAAAATTCAAATGCTCTAATATAAGAGTTATGAAGGTGCAGTTAATTAAAAACACCTGATAAGAAAAATGAAATCCATTCATCATGCTTTCTATTACTCCTTCTATATACTCGCTGTAGTTCTTTCAAAATTAAATCAAGATTTAAATTGGCATTAACTTTAATATTGAAAGTTTGTGACTTTACATAAACTTTGTCTTTTTACCCCTTCTTCACGAAAATTGACTTCATTTTTGCAATTAAGTGAGTTTTATCTCAGAAAAGTTTAGTCCTTAACTGCCGATGTTGAGTTGGGTCTATGGGTAATTTAAATATTTTTACAGCTTCCTGGACCCCTGGATAGAGACCTAGAAGCTCGACATGCAGTATGGAGCGGTCCCCAGTTAAGAAACAGACTATTTCCGAAGATTTGCACAATCTTATAAATTTCCTGCACAGAAAGGGTGAAGCAAAGTTTTTTTGGTAGACGGCCTTAAAACAAGCTCACTTCCAGACTGTTTCGAAATTCACAAATATTAGGTGTTGGAATAGTTCGTTTTTCTAAAACGGTTCAAGGAATGGACTAAAAATACACTAAAATTGACATATGAGTGAAACAATCGGTTATAAATTTTATGTAGAAAGCCAAAAAATGCTATAAAACAGAAGAAAAATCTTTTGTTTTAGACGCTGTTTTTAAATAGGGAGGTTAAAAGCAAACCAAAATCTACGACGTGCCAGCAGCCAAACTTAGACACTGATCGATTGTGCTGCTGAAAGTTGCTTGGCATGCTAATTTCCAGAACAGCTGTGCAACGTTTTACGTTGTAGATTTTGGTTTGCTTAACGTCGCTATTGCAACTCAAAAATGATACCAGTTATCTCACCATCGGCGGTGGATGTTTTAAGCAAAACGCATGGTATATATCAAGTTATGAAATTTTGACGTTACCAATTATTTTTCATTCCTGGAAACTATTCTTTAGTGAAATGTAATTCCCAAATGTTTCAGAATGTCCTGATATAAAACGCTTCAGTGGGTAAACATTAAGTATTTGGACAATATCCTGGTCTCGTCAAATCGCAGTGGTTACTAATTATATGATAGAATTGCCAAAATACAAATAAGAATGGAATTATAAAAGAAAATTGCTGACTTAGTTGGCTTGTGTGCATACTCTAGTAGCTTAGCAACATGTTTGGTCACAAAAACCTGCACCATTTCTCGCGGCCGTGGGTCAATCTTTCAGCTGTGATGAGCAATATTCCTGTATCAGCAATTATCTGATCCACCCATCGCTTTGGTGGCCTTTCATTTCCAAACTATGTTAATCTCTTTTTACGAAAAATTTTAAAAGTTGATCTTTCAATGTTAAGCTAGACTCGAAACACGTCGCTCTATAGTATAAAGGCTCGCGCGGAAATACTCACGGCATGCAGAGTTTTACGGGAGCGAAGCGGAAATGAAGCGAAGTGAAGATTCTAGTATCTAGACAAGTTAAGCCTTTGTTTAATATCAGTACTTTGCAATCTTTTAGTGTGACTACAAAGGTATTTATTAATCAAGCACTTCATTTCAAAGACAATAAGTTTTTTCTCATGCTCTAATAACGCACGTTTCACTAGCAGTCACTTATTGTGATTCGTTGCAACTATTTGTCTTATTGGAGAAACACCGTACCGATGTAATTTAAGCCTCACAGAAAAAAGTTATTTTTCAGGAGAATTAACCCTACCTGTACTGGGGAGGGCGTGAAGGTAGTAGGCCAGGGGTTATTTTTCAGGGGAAATTGCTCCAAAACGAAAACTTGAAACTTTTTGACTTGTAATAAAATCTTATTGGAAAGTTATTCCCTAAATTTCAAATGTTTATTATGATTATTTGCTTAATTATGCTCAATTATTGAACCCAAGGTGAGAACTGTAACCTATTTTACTGTAAATTCAGCAAATCTTAAACAGCTCATAACTTTTGACAAAAGATATTGACATGAAACTTTGACAATAGTCGTATATCATTAAAAGAAATCTGCTGATATGTTACCAATTTTGAATATGACGTTATGTTATCAACATGGCGCGCCAAAATCCCAAAAAATATTTTTGGTGTTGTTTCTGGCGCGCTATACATGATTACGACTTGATTTATTCTCAATTCTGGATACGCTGAATATCAGGTGGCTAAATACCGTAGCGGTCCATGATGCATTTTGTGGAAAATGATAAGTGTTCGCTAGGCATCGTAAAATTTGAGGTAAATTCTTGCTCAACTTTACATTCACTTTTACTAGAATAAGATTTAAAAGGGAGATTGGTCCCTTTCTTACATGTATTCTCAACTCATTCTGTTTGTTGAAGAGACTCTCTAAAAGAAGACTTATGATTCTGATCTTGCACCAGTGACGTTCGCTAATTGGTGAGAGAAATGAAAGACTTAAAATAATTGATTTTTTATAGCTTTTCTGAAATTCCCTCTTATGCGGCTAGAATCGTTGTTATTGGTAATCACTGAAGAATAATTTTCCACAAACTATGAGTTTTCCAGCATTTTGTTTGTTACTTAATTTTACTAGTTTACACGAGGTTTTCTGTACTACTAAAAAATAACCCTATGTAAAATAGGAATGCAAAAACATCTCAGTAACGTTTTTGTCGTCCTCGACGACCTTGAAATTTTCATTTTGCTATGGTAATCATGAAAAACAATGGAAAAACAATTTACACAAAAATATTTCCTATAATTTTAAAAAATCTTACAAAACTTTCAGACTTCGCTCTCACTACTTAAAAAATTGTTTGGGAAAAACTGGAGGCCCATCACCGGTCCCAATAAAATAAAAATGAAATTCGGTAAGGAGAAAAATACTAAATACTAAATCTTCTAAAAAACACAAAATTCATTCAACCCTATTTCTACTAGGGGGCGGCACCCTCAGATATTTTTCAAAATAACTTTTTGAATAGTTAAGCTAAACTCATGAAATTAGTTTTCCTAAAATTTATCAGGAACTTGAATGAAACTCATAATAAATATTAATACTCGCGTCAGCATGATGACATTTTTGACAATAAGTCTCATCCAAAAATGTCAAATTCTGTAATTTTTTTAATCTTTTCTCAATATCTATGTCATTCAATAGCATTTTCTATGTAGAATATAGTATAACCAATCAATTTGGAGAATTAAACATTGAGCTTTTGAAATTTCATTTGGCGCCAAAATTGACATTTTTCATGTACCGATGACGTCATCAGTAGTAATGACGTCATCGAATAATTGATAACGTAATTTTGTTCCTTGTATATTTGTAGACATACCTGCCAAGTTTTATAAACAAACCATCACTAGATAAAAAGTTATAGAGGGGCCCACCGCTAGTTCTTAAGGAGACCCAAAAGCCTAGTAGAAATAGGGTTAACACAATGTTTTCAAACAGTTTTCTTCATTTTCAGATGTAGATCCCAAATCATCATCTTCAGATATTGATCCTAATTGAGGTAGATTGTTCAATCGTTCGTCATTCGATGAGGATTTCGAAATCGTTTGCTCTTCTTCAGTGCTAGTACCTTCCTCTTCCACTTCTTCAAGAATTGATTGAGGTACGGAGACAACGGACGAACACGTCGATCCATATCGTTTTAAGCTACTGCTTCGAATTGGTTCGCTCACCGCACGTCTCTTTATAGTCTCCTTGCTGTTTTTATCACTTAGCTTTTTAAATGAAGAACCCAGGACGCATTTGAAAACGCACTCCTTTAATTCTTTGTGGCTGGAGAGAATTATGAAAGGAGTTGCAAATGACTTCCAAAATGAAATCCGAACAAGACAAGCGTTGATGTTTGTCGTAAGGAAGTATGTGGATAGGTAAGGTACAGTCAAACCGGTCAGAGCTGCAAGAACAATAATGAGCGAGGACAATTGTATCCCACCTTCCAACTCTCTATATATTCCACGTCTCCATTCTTTGACCACCATGCACACTGACACCAATGTGGGTGCAACAAATAACAATAAAATTGTTACTGTAAGGTTTGAATACAACAAAAACCCAAGGACAGAGGAAACCATGGTGATTGTAGCTAAAGTAACTGCTATCCGTGGAATGCTCTCTGATGTGTATAACAGGAATCTTAAATAAAATCTACAAACCACTATAGTAGATAAGGAAATGTTTGTGATTGCAAAGAACATCTTTTCCAAATGGTAAAGTGTCGAATTGTTTGGATCAATAATACTAATATCCTGGTTATTCCACATATGAAGAAACAATGTTGCATACAAATTTAAAACACTAGACCAGCTCATCAAAAGTATCAAGTGTGTCTGGGGTTCAAACTCAACCATTGTGGTTGACATTAATACCGCAGAAAAGCCAGCTGAAAAAATAACACTCCAGACACACCATAAAACCGTACCAATCAAATTGTAATTCTGTGAATACTCTGAGATATTTGATAAAACAAATGTCCATATCAACATGTAAAGGATACTTAATACGAATATCGAGATTGTAAAGTTTATTATTGCATATCTGTAAGTGACATTCTTGCGAGGTGAAATTCGGTACATATTATATGAAGTGTAAGCAAGAACCAGTCTATATGTAAATTATTAACTTGTTGCTTCAAATACTTCTTTAAGTCACTTATGGAGCTTTCTGCAATAATGTATACCAGCTTAACTTTGATAACTTTCACTTTAATCAGACTGGTTGTATTGAAAAATAAAACAGAATGCTCCGTCATATACCCTCCTCCTTTACGTTTTTTGAAAAAAAACATTTAACATAAAAGCACGTTAGAATTATTTGTACGGCGGAGTTTTGCATAATGAAATCACATGTCAATCAGAAGTCATATAAACAGCCACAAGAGTTTTTAATCTATCAATTTCTTAGTAGCATTATGTCAAGCTTTCGAAAGTAGCTCTATACATGCTAGGAAAGAAAATTGCTTTCGATTTTAAAATCGAATCCCCTTGTTCCTTATCCTCCTTTTCCTGTATGACATATATGTATGTATATATTTATGTAGCATGAAACTCAGAGTATTGAAAATAACTTAGTTTTCATTTCTTCAATAATATCGCTCGAATCTTTTTAAAAGAATATTGAGCACTCTTCTATGCTACATAGAGTTCAATAGAAACACACACATATATATTTATGTATGTATGTGTTTATTTGTATCTTTCGTCATAAATAATATTTAAATCTGAAATTAAAAATTGCTGACATGAGCTGAAGACGACATTGTCTCATCGCCAATCCCTTTACGGTTGAGCTATGATACAATTTACATACCATTTGATAATGGTTAAACAATTATAAGTCTAATGCAATGTATAATTTTATGCGTGATCGAGAATATTCCGTTAACACTTAAGACAGAATATCCTATTAAACTTGCATTACGTTTTTCAATACACTGATTGAATTTATTAAAAGCACTGGTAATACGCGCACTGGTAATGCGTCTTAATTTAACTCCCAACCAGCCACTTGATGCATAGGTAGCATAGTTAAAATATTTTACTCAAGGTTACATCACGCTGTTCGGTGTTTATAACATTTTATACATAAAGTATAAAATGCATCCAAAGAATATACTGTAAATTACAGAATTTAAGTTTTGCCTTCAATTTGATAATATTTTAACCCTTTAGATGCATATATGGTCCTCTAAAGGTTTTGCCATTTTGAGAGTCTCAGATTTTCAAATACACCTTTTTTAAAAGAAAACTATTTTTTAAGTCGAAAATGGCTACTTGAAGCGCAACTGTCTGTCTGTCTGTCTGTCTGTCTGTCTGTCTGTCTGTCTGTCTGTCTGTCTGTCTGTCTGTCTGTCTGTCTGTC
>JAUBWS010053689.1:0-17271 GCA_032270445.1 Darlingtonia californica
TTTCAATATTTTGTCGACAAAATTTTACAATTAAACCCCCCCCCCCCCCCCCCTGGAAAAATGTCTCGCCACGGCCCGGTGAAGAACAAGTGTTCAGGCCCGGCGGAAGCACTACAGCAGCACTGGCTAGAGCCGCAGGACTTTTTTGAGAAAGGTATTATTTGGACAGCGACATTTGAAAATACTGTGTTGAATAGTACATAGAATATAGTATATAGAATAGTACAATCGAGTAAGCACTTAAAAGCTTTTACTTATTTTATTGAAAGATAAATATACATATTTTAAACTTTATATTCTATACTTCCTGGCATCAAGACACTGCACCTTAATAATTTCTGAGAAACAACCAATTCGTTTCATGTATGTGAAAGTGGGTTTTTAGCAGTTTAAGAAAATTCTCAAGCTCATTCACCATAATCCCTTAAAAACCATAACAGTAAGATGGTATAATTATGATCATTATATTCACATACAAAAATAACAAATTAGCAACAATGACAGTTTACATTTTAAAATGAATACGATACAATTTCATGTACAATCGTAAAATCCAAAATCAAAACAATCTAATAAATGCGTGCCCTGACCAAAATAACTATTTAGGCCTACTGCATCAAACAGGCATAAGAAACTGATTTTTTATCAAAATTTATATATTCTTTCTACTACCTTATTAGGACTAATTTTGTTGCAAAATGGCAAAAATCGCTGAAAATAAATCCGCGCCAAACTTTACCTTGTTTTGTCTGCACCAAATTAAATCAGCGCTAAATTTAATATTTATCTCGCTGCGCCAAATTATATCCGAGCCAAATTATATTAATTTCTTGGGGTTTTGATCGTGACCGCAAAACCATAGAGTCGAAGTCACGAAATTTGCAATGCAATAAAGTATTAATTAATTAATTCATCAAACATTTGCGAAATTCCAAAACAAATTTCTTGCTAAATTTTAATTCCGTAAGGTACCGATGAAAATCAGCAAAATACGCTACAGTACATTTGGAAATAATTGATTTAAACTGATAGTGAATGATAGTTGAAAACGTTTCCAGAAGTGAAAGTCATTTTGAAACAATAGGTTGTTAGATTAATAAAGTTGCGAAACCTCATGAGACAAAATGGCATGAAAACTTAATAAAAAAAGCCGAATAGAATGACTAATCATTACAGGTTATTGAAAATAAATCTGCTTTTGAAAAGAATGACAACTGACCTGATACGCAATTTGCCGAAAGCAAAAGAAAAAGTGAACCAACCAGCGCTAGCATTTTTTCAGGAAACAAGTTGTATTTCTCTTTTTTTTCAACACAGTCTTCAACAGCCAAAATTATTCGTACTATGGGATAATATTGTTAGAGAAATCGTCTTATATAGGAAATTTATAAAGGCAGATCGGTATCAAAATTGAACGATCAGGTCGTAATGCCGAACCTTCGGGCCGTAGTGTCAAATGGTCAGGTCGTAATGTCAAATGGTCGGGTTGTAAAGCCAAATGGTCGGGCCGTAATGTCAAATAGTCGGGTCGTAATGTCAATTGGTCGGGCTGTAAAGCTAAATGGTCGGACCGTAATGTCAAATGGTCAGGTCGTAATGCCAATTGGTCGGGTTGTAATGCCAAATGGTTGGGTCGTAATGTCAAATCAGAGTGCCGGTTTATGAAGCCGGGTTAAAGAGTCGGATCATCGGGATTGTAAGCTGGTCCGTTATTTATTCGTTTTGTTCTGTAACATATGCCTTAAAATCGAAATATAAATGATGAGTTTGGCGGGAAATAGATTTGGCGGCAAAAATATAAATTTGGCGCATTTTGACAAAACCGCACCCAATTTTCTTCCCTTGGTAGAATAAAAGCCTAAGCTATACCTTCCTATCAGCCAGGTATATCCAAGAGAAATTCTATTCAAAAGGATACGTTTTCCTGCGCCAGTCTAATAAAGTAAAATAGTGGGGAGGGATGAGGTGCTTGATACTTGCGTAGGAAAAAGTGCTTGGCTCCAGGTTAGCAGAATTTTTTGAAATTATAATCAGTCAACTACGTCATTTTTGTCAAGCTGGAAGGTCAGGTTTACTTGTAAGTGAAATTTTATGGCATTTTTTTTCAACACAGTCTGCAACAGTCAAAATTATTCCTACTATGGGATGATATTTTTGGGCAAATCGTCTTATATAGGAAATTTTATCTATTTTATCTAATCGAAATAAGTAGATTAAATACATTATAGTACTGAAATAATGCCTGACACTTTTATAATCACTACAATTTATTCTTTAAGGCGTTATTTTAATTAATGCTAGAACGCATGGTATTCTTTTATGTGCTAAGCCATTTATTTTTCTCTTTATTCTTTTTCTCAATTATACTAATATTAATGATTTTAAATTGCGTTGGTGATTATCATTTTTGAACGTTTTATAAAAATGCGCAATAATCCGATATCATCAGATACTTGGCGTATGATGTATAACCCTAATTTCAGATAATTAGAACACTATATTAATTGTTCAATTGTTGTAACAATTTGCCGGTTTTAAGTTTTCCATGTTAAAATGTAACTTTTTTTCTTGAAACATGCTGAAACTAATATTTGCTAGTTTACAAAGTATTAGCATTTCTTATTTAGCGAAAACGTAAGTTCAAATCTGAACACCGTGTAGTATCTACACACTTTAGTTTACAAGATCGGCAATCCACGTCGCAATTAACCACATATGGCTTTTTCACTTGCTCCCTTCTATTAATGTTGCTCAATCATCTTGATATTAAAATAAAATCAAAAACAGATCTTCTTCAACATTGACTGAGGGCGGAAGTGTAGAATTGACTATAAATAGCTTAAGACTCATAAATTTTTGCTCCTGATTGTCTTAATGTTTAAAAAACTTTTATAATAGGGACTTCCCGTTGAGCAAGCTAATTGCATTCTCGGAAACAGGATTTGTACTGCTCAAATTTATATGAAAAATGGGAAGGTTTCATTGCATGTTACACTCGTGTTACATCCATGTATTTAAAACGATACCTTTACTGTTAGCCTGTACCAGACCACCGCACCGGTACGGAAAATTTGACTTCCCGCGGTACGATGCTCTTTTACGGCTCAAGCGATTTTATGATCCACTCAGTCCTAGTTTTTTTAGGACTGATCTTAGAGTTAAAATGTCGCTAGGTTACTGTTTTAATTGTCTAAAAGATGTAAAAAAAAGATTTTTGATTAAATATTTTAAGGGTATAAAAGTTATACCATTGAAAAGAGCATGAAATTTCAATACTTTTGATATAAAAATAAACGCATCCATAACATACATTGTAAAAATAATTGATAAAACGTTAGCTAAAAGAGAAAGTTTCGCAATACTCATATCACTAACACATGTAATCACATCAGCTTCTTTTTGATCATTCGAATATTTTCAATAATAATAAACAAACAATAAATTTTGAGCCAATCAAATCACAGTAGTGTTCTCCGCCATCTGGCTTATTGTTGAATCTTAAACTCATGCGTGGATCATAAAAACACATGAAACGTAACTGACTCTACTTACGTGTTCTAAAGTATGTAGAGTCCGGTACAGGCTACTTTACTGCATGTTACAGCATGTTACGGCAATTGTTTTGATAAAAGTGGACGATATTATTTCTTATAAATCAGAAGGTGTAACATGTACTAAAAAGCCTATATCTCGCTGTTTTCTACTGTAACAAGTTTTTTCCCTTCTAATTTATAAGAAATAATAAAGTCCACAATACTTTTACAAATGCCGTAACATGCAGTAAATGTATTGTTTTTAAATGTAACATAAAGTGTAACATGAAATAAAAGCTCCCCAGTTTTGTATATAAATGAATTTTAGCATATACTCTTTACAGACACCAGACACCCAAGTTTCGCGAGTATACTTTAATGAAATGTTTGAATTCTTTATAAAGTCAAAAAATCTTTCACGAACTTTCAAATTCTAAGACCACTTTAATTTTCCCTATGGTAAAAAGCAGATAAACAACTTAAGTGATGAAGAAACAGTTCGAGGAGTACAAATCCTGTTTTCAAAAAAGCATTTATTTTACTCCACGGGAAGTCCCTATTATAACGATCTTTTAAAAATTCAGACAATCAGAAGCAATGTGTATACTGATTGTAATCGGATTTTTAGAGCGGATTAAACCGGATTAAAAACCGAGAAAAGTTGGAAAGGACCGTACTGAAAATATTAGAGGAATACATATGAAATGTAATAATAGCGTCTCCGTATTCCCGACAAATGCACCAAGAAATTATCAGCGTATCACCTTTTTTTCCTTGCAGTGGCGTTCCGTTGTTCTGTAATTGTTTTTTATTTCTAAAAATAACGATTGGTTCCCAAGTCTACTAATTTCTCCGCGACAGTCCACGTTAGTTTGTGATGGATTTAAGTTCTTGCGCGCTAAAGACCAAACACGTGTACGTATCGTGTATTAAGGTAAATTGACTTACATGTTAACGTCTGGTTTCTCTTTTTATACACACATGTCTATCTTGTACATAATTTTAGCATTTGTGCAACGTTTTTCTCATGTTCAATTAATTTCATAATCTAATATAAATACGTTCACATATAATTAAATTCCTTTGCAATACTTTAATGTACTTGCAAAGGAAATCTAGGATAGACATTATCTCTACCTTAATCTTAGATTATGCCAGCCTCAAAACTGCAGATCTGGCAAAAAAAATACTTTATGAATTGCTGTCAATGCCCAACCTCGTTCCTAGACACTCTTTCTTGCATTCTGGTATGTTGAGGAGGCCTCCTACTCTCGCGTCATTAACATATTAAAAAGTGAGAAAAAGGCCCTGGAAAAAAGTTTAGTTAATGCCACAGCAGCGGGTCTAGATAATGACAACATGGTGAATATTTAGTTTTTTACAACACTAGACATTCAATCTCGATCACAACGTTTCTTCACTCATCATCGAACGGCTCGCTCCAAAAAGAGAGAAGAAATCAAAATCAACAGGATTCTTGGTGATTTTGATTTACGCGATACCATACTTTGATTTACTTCCTTGCTCGATAGGTTATTATTTTTGTGAGATTTTACACTAACATAAAGCACGCAGCAATTTGCATAATTAGGTGCATAACTTTGTCCAAGCAGAAAAAACTAATACATAAGCCGGAACCATGGTCTCTTCTACGACGGCACATCCGAGTGAGCTGTGCGAGTGATATCAAATTATAAATTCAAGAAATTAATTCGCGCAAAATTTTACGGAAAGCTAATTCGCGAATTTAATTTAGGCATTTCTTAAAATGTTACTGGCTTAAATAAGAATACAGGCAAAAGACAGAATTCTTAAGGAACACAATTTTGCAATTTCTACATTTCACTTGATCTAGAATCTAAAATTGTATGTGTGTGTTTATGTGTATGAATTAAAGGTTTGGGGCGGAATAGCAAAGCCAATATTGGTTCCGTGAGGCTGAAATATGCTACACTTATAGTCAAGAGGTGAAGCACTCAATAATATGCTGTCCGAGATATTTTCATTTTTCCGTGAGTTTTAATTTTTTTGCCCTTTTGATGATTTTTGGGCCGAAATTTTTGTGATTTTTGAATTTTTTTGTGATTTATTTTTCAAAGTGTACAAGAATTTTTTCCGAAATACTCAACTAGGTATATATTTTCGAACTTTGTTTCACACCGGACTGATTGATGTAATTCAAAATAAAGTAAAATAAAAATGCCGGTGGTGAGTGAACTATCTACCAAAATTATTTCTTTCCTCACAGGAAAATCAGATTCGCCAGCATTACAAGTCAGTTGCCATGTTTGTTTATATTTACTAATATGACGGTCTATTGGAAAAGTGGACATAAAGCCAACCATAGTTTACTTGTTTACCTCTCAAAATTATGAAAAAACGTCTGCGGAGGAGGTCATTTTTACTGAGACGTGTTTTAGTGATTTTGCCAGCGGGTGGAGTATGATCGCGGTAAAAATGACCCTGCTCCTTTTTCCCATAGATCGGTACAAATATACGCTTATATCCATACTTTTTAATCCATTTCATTAACAAATATTGATATATTGTATTAAACAATGTACTTACAAATTTATCTCTCCCGAACTAATGCCAATCGATATAAATATTCAAGTCCATAAATTGTAAAATGAATCATAAATAAACAAATCATTTCCCCGTCAGTCAATGTTATTATTGCTAGCTTCACAGTCAAGGGTAGCACTATGCTTAGCAATATTTGTTCGAATTTTACCTTCTTATTATGTCTATAAAAATTAGTGTATCTTTATTCCTTGATAGAAGATGCAGTTTTCAAGTTTTATTTGGATTTTTCGCATTTCTACTCATTTCCCTTTTCCATTTTCGATACAAAATCAATGTTTTCTTGTTCAGAAAATGAAATGAAAATCAGTGACCCTCGCATAACTCTTATGATGTTGTAGATGTATGCGAATATAGCGTCATCAATTCTTCATCAAGTGGTAACGAGAGCACCGAAAAACATTTCGTTATTAATGAATGTTAGAATGAAATTTATATCTTTTAATTCAGTATGGTTTAAACTGTAAGAGATGTTTGCGATCGAAAAGGGATTTGAAGCACAAATTCTGGCATCACTGAAATTTCTGGAGACATCTAAAGCATAGATATTAGTGATTTCATCGTTGTCGATTGAAGAAATGACCAACTCTTCCACATAAACGAGGGTAGAGATAGCAGAGACTTTCTGGAGAAGCTTTGATTGAATTTCCAAGAATTTATCGTAGCTAAAAAATCTTCGGTTCTTCAATACACAATTTGTACCAGAAACTTCAAAACCAGCAGCACAAGAAAAATCTTCACAGCTGTTTGTTATCATATTTAGCTCTGTACAACTTCTGGGAGGTTCCGCAGTACAGGAATAGAGATGATATAAAAATTCAGGCGTATTGATAAATGCAGCACATTGAGTGTATGAGCTAAGGACTGCCTGAGTGTTTTTCATGGTTTTTATGCTCAATGTTGTTCCAACAGTTGAAAGTGCTTCAGTTGATTCGTTGATGGGTGGTGATTGCTCTGAGGTGACAGCTGGTGATTTAGGAAGAAAAAATGGTTGAAGAAGCCCTTTAAAAGGCGTTGTATCATGGTTTGTTGTTGATGATTGGGTCGTTGGAGTTTCTGTATTTAGAGAACAGAAGCATTTCAGCGTTACATTCATAACTGTATACGATTTTACTTTATTGCATAAGGCACAGTATTTATTTTTATTTAGTAAACCATCTTCGTCAACGACAGGATTTCTCAAGTCAGCACAAATAGATACCATGAAATATATATGATACCACTTCTGAAATTTGGCAGACTTGAAAATGATTCAACTTTCTGGGACTTCATTCTGGGATGCCTTTCCATTTCATTTCGAAATTTGACCATGTATTCCTTGATAAGAACTGGCTTGAATGGATTCCACAAATAATCAATACAACAGTTTCTCTTGTATTGGCACGATGAAGAGCAAGCGCAGCCGCACTTGTTGGTGTCATATATATTATTCAGGGGCGGATAGAGAGCGGTGCACGGGTGACAATGCACCACTTACTTTTTGCTAATAAAACTTACACTATCATCTCTGTAGCGAAATATTTAATCAATCTTCCCCAACCATCCAGGTCTACCTTCTCATTTTCCTTTCTCGTAGTTCCGAAAAAACCTTGCGCCCGCTGTTATTGCTCTAACAGATATGTATACGCCCTGCGCAAATGGCAAAAATTTCCCGCGCGCGCAAGTCATTTTTGTACGCTAACCGCCCACTTTTTTTAATTCTGCGCCTTGGGCGGAAAATTGCCCGTTTTTTCAAATTGACTATATGCAAATTTACAGAACAAGCCGAGCAGGCTATTTTTTCTCGTTCGGCAAGATACATTATTGCCGTACAAACAATGTGCACCAGTTGATGTGGTGCATTTTCATGGATTTGCATTTGGTGGTGCATATATGATAAGGAAATTAACGTTGAGGGAGCAGCTGTGGTGGAGACAAGTGGTGCATCCCTCCTAAAGCGGATAAATGTACGGGAAAGAAATTGTTTTTAAAACAATATTTACCTGGTGATTTTGAGCGATGGTCAATAAATGAATGGTCCCGAGGTATTTAAAAAAGTTTAATAAACAAAATAGTCCGGGAAATGATGCTCAGTTCCTCTTCTGACTTGAACCCTGTTTGAGAAAGAAGAGTCTACTCACATTGTGAATCACATAAAAGGGTCAATCGTATACATGGAGAATATTGCAAAGAAGATCTCAGCAATGGTCGGAGGGAATTTGGGTATGGCAATTTTGACAAGCTTCACAAGATTCACGAGGAAATCAGAGAGCAGCTCAGCAATTGTGACGATGTCATTGTCAAGCAAAGGAAGAACAAGGATGAACGGATAGCAACATCACTCATCCCATGGGATCAACTGGATAAGAATAAGCATTGCCGCACACTTCGGTAACAATTTATTTTTCTTCATTTTTTTCTTTATTATTGTTCAATTGTTGGTAGTTATGACTTAAATGCACCGGAATTTTTCATGTTTATGAGACATTTATAGACAAGTTGCATGTGTGACATATCTTTGTGTATATATCCCCAGTCCTTTGGGTATATTGAAGGGCAAAAAACAGCTACGAATTAGCGTAAAGTTATTTTGAATCATAAATTTTAGAAATATATAACAAGCCATATCTTGAATCTTCTATCTTGAAAACTGATGTATGGATGCATTTCATACTTAGAATACACCTAAATAAATGTTTTTATACATGGAAAATAGTTTTATTATTGAAAAAGCTATAATACCGGCATTTTTCCGGTTTTCTCCCATCCTGATTTGCTTATGTAGATTAGATTAGTTCCGGATGAAAGAAAATATGCGGAGCAGAGGAAAAAGACAGGCAAAAAGTTGCGCATGCTTTAAAAAATGTAAACATTGCAACCTGTCTATGAAAAAATATATAGTTGTTGTTTATTTATAAATTGGCAGACCAGAGAGATATATACTGTTCCAACACGTATAGGGCATCTATACGATATTCGGCCATCGGTCTCCATATTCGGCCACTATACCATTTTGGGCTGTACAAACGCGGACGTTCTGAGATACCGAATTCCGCTATCTATAAACATCGATCATGCATTGGGATGGATAATACGTCGGGCCTACAGGATTTTAAGATTTTGGCTTTGTCTAATACCAAAATAATAACATTTTTGGTACAACCTCAAATTGGCTATAGCATATTGGGCAAAGCTTTTTTAGTAAGTTCCTTTGAAAACATTTTCTGTCCGCATGGTTTGAAGAAGCCGGGAATACACATTTCTTTGCTTTGTGTGATGAAAACTGTGGAAAAGAATGGAGGCCCAAAATGGTATAGTGACAAACATGGAATGGTACAGATACCTTAAAATGGCTGGGTAATGGTTGGGTATGCAAAAATTATCTCTAGTAAAAAATTTATATGGTACTGTATCAATTATCAACAATAAAAATTGTGTGACGTGTGTAAATAAACTGTAAATTAATGTAATACTCTCATCGTTTGAATCTTTGTGTCATGAAATGCATTAAAGTCAATTTGGTCAGAGAGATCATGCAAGGTTCATATCAGACATTTTCACTCAATCTCCTAAGAAGGCTGACTTGCTACCAGAGATTCATAAAGAATCTGGTAGCTTGGTTTTGTGACGTAGGAGGACCCACCATGGTTGGGTCCCACGCGCCAGAGAAAATTTTGAACTTTGATTCCTCTAGATTGGCTAAAAACGCATTCCCGACGACAAATTAGTGTTGATAAAACTCAAATTTCTAACACGAAATCTAAGTTTTGAGCGTGGTCTACGTGGACCCGTAAAAATTTGCCGACAAAGTACAGAATAGGTAGGATTTGCCGACAAAATTTTTTTCCAGGGGGGGTGTTTGAGAATGACCATACGCATGCACAATGGCGATCTAGGCTATCATCAATATATAAACAAGCACGTGTGGGATAGACTTGGACGACGACTGCAATGAGGAAATCTTTGCCTTTTTGAGATCCTCATGATATCAGTACCGCAAGGTTTGTAGTTGTTTTAGGCAGCGTTTATAAATAAAGTATAGAGTACTGGCATTTACGTATTCAAAACTATGTAACTATGGTTTACGTCTTTGAAGAAAGTTGTTTAAATACCGAAATATAATTGGAGATAATTATCTCGTGATGACAGCATTAACATTCTTCTTGCAATACGCCTGGAGAGCAAGTCAGTCCATAAGCGTTGTAATATTGGGGGTGCCAAATGACGAAGTTGAAATTGACAATGATACAAAAGTAACAATGATGCAATGGGTCGTCAAAGAAAATTTGTGAGCAAAGAAGATATTTTACATCACTATTATTCATCACTTCTAATTACCTCGAAAAATTATTTAAAAAAACAGAATGTTAAAGATAGTGGCAAGCCCGATTGGAGTTTCACTCAAAACGCTTCTTTGAAGACGCATCAAGTATGGCATAGAGGTTTCTACCAAGGTTGGTCCAAGGGTCACGTACACAGACATTTTACATCGTAAAACTATGTAATTGCGTAGAGAATATTTTGAACATTTTCCCAGATGCTGGTGAAGCAATCGTTATAGAGGCATTATTTAGATCAAGGGGTGTCTATGTTCAGAAACAAAGGATTCGTAACGCCATAAATGAAGTCAATCCACTCTGTCGTTCGCAACCAAGAACAGTTGCTGTGGTACGACGTGTATACGCACGATGTAGGCACAATGCCTAATTCCAAATAGTAGATAGTAGATCAGTGCTAGCCACTGGGAGAGTAGTTTTAAAACTTCTTTTTGTTTTGTCTCGATTGTGAAAAGACATTTGCCTCGATTGTAAGAAAAATTATACCGTATATAAAAAAGTTAGACCTTGTAAATAAAGTTAGGCCATGTAAAAAAAGTTAAACTGTGTAAAAAATTAATTGTCTCGATTATAGAAAAATAGTTGTCTCGATAGAATTTCACACTGTGCAGCTAATGTCTGAAGGATCTTTTTGATACGTTCTGTTTTACTTTATTGATGGGATTGCGACTGGAGTCGATAAGATGTTCTATTAAAGATTTGTTTTTGTCTCCTGTTTGTTCCTTAAATCTACATGAGATGTAAATGCTCTATTAGAAGAAAAGGTGAAATCAAGAAGATGGCTAAGTTTCATTCACATTTGAGGTTAAATTTAATTTTTGTCTTGAAAAATATTTCAACAAAGATATCAAGAATTTTTTTTTTTTATTGTTCTTGAAAAGGTAAATATTTTCAACATGTTGAGTGGTTGCAACAATAGTTTATCCTGTTTATCACTCCATGTTATTTTCCATGCGCCCACCTTAAAAAGCACCTATCTACCTATCTATCTTTTTAAGTCGACCGTCAGGACACCCCAATGGGGCTGCATGTGATCCCGTAGTTCCTAACTTAATAGGAATAGTTCGGCTCAATCGTTGTCTTCTTGAAGATCATCTTCTCGACATCTGTCTCAAAACATACCAGAAACCAATTCTGTTGAGCTTTGCCAATGCTTTTAATGCATCAACCAATTACCGTTGATTTCACCACTAAACCGACTGGGTTACTATGCTTTACCAAAGGGCAATCCATGAGACCATGATTATTCTCGGCATTGCTTATATTAATATATTTGCAGCTAACCTTCATATCCGAAGGCCATTCCCTTATCTACAACCTGAGGATTCGGTGGATGGGACCGAAAAAAATTTGTTTTTGGTTTTATTTTTCAGTTTAAGAGGACCTTGATATATCCTTTGCTTGTACCTACACTGATGTTGCATCAATGTTTGAAATTCTACCATCCCCAAGTCTTAATATTGGATTATTTAGTTATGATTTAAAACCAATCTTGTTGTAGCGTTTCCAAATAAAAATATTGTAAATCTTTCTTTTTACAGGGTATTAAGATTGTATCTTTAGTGGTTATTGTTGTTATTCAATTTCGATTTGGGATTTTTCGTTCCTTCCTAAATTTTTGTTTCTATGCCTACGACTATTCTTACCAATTCAATAATAGTATTCAGAGAAAAAATACAAACATTCTACGTGCGTTAAGTGAACTATTTTAGACGAATTGTTTAGTTCATTGCATAGTGCGACTGTATTATCTTAGTTTCTATCTAAAAAATTGTATATTTGGATTTCAATGTTATAATTAGTGCAGATCGCTTCTACCATTTTTTCTATCCGACCCAAGTGTATAGTGCGGTGTGCCAAAGAAAAAATAAAGGCATCCCACGCGCGTCCAAAGGACCTCCTTATAACGCATTCTTTTTAGTGGGAAAGGGGACGATTATCTTACTTTAAGTTCCATGTTTTAGACGTCGAACAGTCTGAATTGGTTCATACAGATAACTTTCCCTTGTTGTATATTGCATTTAATCCTATCAACAAAACTCTCGTCACCTGCCGTTTTCTACGCATTACTTAACTACATTTACGTAACTTTCAAATCGTACCAGCCTCAAAGCATTGTTTGAATAATCTTCCTATTTGCAAGACGTATATAGGGTTAAATGTATTGAAAAGAACCAATAATTGAAAAAAAACAAGGAGAAGGGGCATGTGTGATGTAATATCATTTATTTTCCAAGACAACCTTTTCAGTTTCTCATGAACTGTTGTTACTAATTATAACATTGAAATCCAAAAGTACAATCTTTTAGCGCGAAATTAAGATAATACAGTCACATTATGCAATGAACTAAATAATGAAGATCCTGCCTTTCTGGAAATACGTCCGAGTACCCTGCTGGGTTTTCCAGAAAGAAAACTGGGCAAGAAGGGGTATGTGTGATGTATGATCATTTATTTCCCAAGACAACCTCTTCAGTTTTTCATGAGCTGTTGTCGATGAGGAACATGCATTTTCAGAAAATACGTCCGAGTACCCTGCTGGGTTTTCAAGATAGAAAACTGAATACCTTATGTTGAGGATATCGGACGTCCAAGGGGTCTCACTGTCACAAATTGTAAACGTCCAGGGGGTGATGCTTTGCTGAAAAGCGGATTTCTATGGCGTCTCGCTTGTAAAAATTGATAAAAAAGTGGATGTCCAAGGGGTCATCAATGCGAAAATAGGACAAATCCAGGGGGTAGAAGTACTATTTTTTGACATCCAAGGTGTCTTGATATATTTGTGTAAGTCCATATGCTCAATATAGGGTGAATAGACTTTTTCTGGAAAAGCACTATGCAGGGTTGGTCACTATCTCTTTCCAAAGAGTAACCCATAATTCTTTCAAGCATTGCTTATTCGTTTAATCCCAGTTATCATTATTATTATTTTCGATTTTCGACTTGTATATCTTTCTTTCGACGTCTTAGAATTTTGTTGATTTGCTTGGAGCAATTCAATAACAGGTATTACAGAGAAGAAGTAGAAGCATTCTACGCGCGTTTGATAGACATTCTTCACATGAATTGCATGCATTTCGTAAAGACATGCTAAATTAACTTCACAGCGGTTGACTGTTTTCATTTTCAAAAGCCTCGCAAGAAATTCAAATAGGGACACCTGTCTCGACATCCAGCGCCTTAATCTGTAAGCCAGGGCTCCACAAATTATGAAAACTTTACAACCTTTACCCTTGAAATTATTTTTCAAGATCTCTCAAGACCTAGCAAGATAGATAAGATCTTTGTTTCAATCGTTTCAATCATGGCAAAATGATAAATATTTCTTTCAACCGCAGCAGTGGATCCAGAAGAATACCACACAAGCCAGAAGAAGAGAGTAAAGTCATTCAAATGTCATTTTGATCGACAGACTGCATCCTAACGTTTTAATGACTTATGACTCTTCACCTCTCCGATATTTTGCGACATCTCCTGAACCCACTGTAATTCCGCAAACAAGGCGCATGATCTTGCAAAACTATGTAATACAGTATCCTCTCGATAAGTAGGACTCCATACAAATCACTATAGTAACATTCGTTAAGTGGGACTGCTGGTTTCGGTCACTTGAGAGCATATTTCATACAATACACGTCGGATAACTAAAACATTCGCTAATTGAGACATTTTCTATTCATTTTATATTTTTGCTTGGTCCCATCAGTATCCCACTTATCAAGAGTATACTATACTTTTAAAAAAATCCTGTAGGAAGATTTATGTAAGTCCCTGCAAGAACGTGGTAAAACTTACTTATCATTCGTCGCGCTGTTGCCGTGTTCGCACGACACATAAACTGGAGTTCCAAGTTCGACTCCCTTGCGAGGTTTTCGGTAGTAATTTTTGAAAATCACTGTTAATTCTGCATGGTGCTCTGATGTGTTTCCAGGAAGGCAGAGCTCTCATTGGTTACAATTTATAAAAAATGCATTGTAAGACCATGCAAAACTTGTAAAGTTTGTAATTTCACCCTGTTGTATCTTTTAACTTTGGACATCAAAAATTAAATGGTACAGTGGAATAACTGAACTAAAACTAAGATTTCTAGGGATTCACATGGTAGCAAGTGTAGGTCGGAGAGGCCTAGTGTCGGTGTTAGCCGTACAATATCCTTTCCGATTGCGCTAGACCAGAGAGATATATTGCTAAGGCGGAGCGCCACACCTACCATCAGCTCTCAGTAACTAACCAGGAACTTTCGATTGCGAGGTGAGCACCTTACCGACTAGGTATCTTACATTAAGCATTCACACGTGCGTCCAAATTTGGCTTAAACATCACTTCTACTTCTATAGAAATCAATAAATTCTTAATTAAACGCGTCAATTTTTTTGAAAATTACCTGAAATTAGGCTTGAAATTTAACAAATTCCTTCAAATTTCTATGTCATTTTTAACTACTGGCTGGTTCAAAATTGAAAGTCCAGTGTACCATTTGAAATAGAATTTGAATAGCTTTCATATGAGTTGAGCGATTTAGATCAAGTGGTCACAAACTATGAAAAGACGCATGGGGTCTTAATTGTGCTAATTTTCAACGTAAATACACGTCTTTCGCGCTCTAAGTCTTAAGAATGGTCCCAAACATTCAGCATCTTTTTAATACAACGTAAAAACAGCTTTCTCTTAATCCAAGACTGAACCAGTTTATCACAATTAACCGTCCAGAAGTTCAAGTTCAGTGTTTGAAAAAGGTTGAAAAATGGATTGAGGAATATAGAAAATAAAAAGGGCTTTAGATTGTTCATCGTGTAATGAACGTAGAAATATGTATTCGAGGCGCATTAGTGCTCAATAAAAAATTAAATACAAAAACTATTATGTGGAACACAAGAAACAGCGTGAAATTTTCCCTAATACGGCCCCGTATGTTACCGCATATGGACTAATTTCTTCCATATATAGAAGAAATTAGTCCGTATACGGTAATATACGGAACTGTACTCGGATGTTTTTCACGCTGTGAGTGAAAACAAAAATATTATATTTAAATACAAAATTCAGAACGATTCCTCTGTGCGGATTAGATTAAAGATTTTACATTTTTAAATACCTATTAAATACCACTTTTTTCAAAGCTTATTGGTTCCTCTCACTTTCCCAAATCACTGTTATCCATTTTAACGTGGGCAAAAATTTGCATTCTCCTTAGTAGAAGCCGACGATGATTAACCCGATTTCTCGTGGGGGAGGGAGAAACACCCTATCTGTATTTTTATACAAACTTTTTTTGTAAAAATGCTAGGAAGTAAGTCTTCGCAACAGTTAATGTAATTAACTTTTGCACATTTGCTAAAATCGTTAAATGCATATAATGATACCTGGCTAGTTATGCCCAAAATGAGGCAACTGGGTTTCAATATGTCAGTGAATTTGGTGTACATGGCTCCAAACTTGAAACTGCAATAACCTTTGATAGAATGATGCATGAATAAATGATTTTTTGTGAAGGTTAATATTCGTGCCAAGTTTCATTTCAATTGGATGAGTTGTTTAGTTGTCCCCCCCCCCCCCCCTCCCCCGCCCTTGGCAGCCGCAAAAAATCCCAGGATAAAAAGGATTCAGTAATGTTACAATAAAAGAACTAATTTTTTGGAGTTAACAAAATTTCATTGTCCATAATCACTTCTTGTGTCTTGGCTTTTGTCTTTCGCTTGTATACGAACTTGGCGATAATCAAAACGGCAATGAGAGATAAAACACAGATACAAGCAATAAGCAAAGTCTTTGTACTTGCACCAGACGATGAAAGTTGAGCTGCAAGAAAATAAAAATGTCAGTTATTTACAACGAAGCAACGAATTATTTGAGGCAGGGGAATGAGCAGGGGTGTGGGCTTGGGAAGTCTGAGGTGTAGCAGACGAATGTTTCAAAACTCAGCGATTGTACACCACAAAATTACTTATTTTGAATATATTCAACATTAAATTTTTAATAAAAACATTAAGGCTACGTTTACACTCAAGCGGGATGAACTTACATACCGGGATGAAACTTGTTTCGGGATAAAATAAAAAATGTTTGCAGGTGAGTTTCATCCCGAGACAAAAATAGCAATATTTCAGTGAAGTTTAAGTTTTTGGAGCCGTTTATGAAACATGTACTTCACTAAATTGTGCATCTACGAAAAAAAGTGTTTTTGATCCCGAAATTCAGCGTTTACACGTATTTTTTTCTCTATCTCATCCCGGGATGAAATTTCATGCCTGTCTTTAGGACCGGGATGAGTTTATCCAGGGACAAAATTTCATCCCGCTTAAAATGTGTAAACAGTATGAGAACTTTGAATAGAGACAGGGATGAACTCATCCCGGGATGAGATTTGAAGTGTAAACGCCCACTAAGAGAATAAATTCGAGTGCAATTTTGATTTTTTGAGGCAATATGACAGAGCTCAATTCCTTATATTCCCACCGACTTGGTTTACATCATATAGCTAGAAAAACGTCTATGAAGAATATTAGAAAATTCAGTAAGCGTCAAAATTATTCCAACCAGCACAAGACTGCCGTTTTGACGTCAAAACGACGCCACGTTTTACCAGAGATGTAAAGAAATTCCAAACGTCAAACTGTTAAAGAATATGGTTTGAATATGCAAACTCATTTTATGGTTTACTCAACAGAGAAACCATTTCTGTATCAAGATTTAGATTTTCAATTTTGGAAAACGGCTGAAAGACCAATGGATTATCCCCCTTTTGGAACCTACGAAGAGTAGAATCATTACTGTGCAAGATAGATTGTTTGTCAATTTATAGTAAGTAATTAAGCGTTTACCCCCTTTTCTTCTGTCAT
>JAUBWS010053700.1:0-17270 GCA_032270445.1 Darlingtonia californica
AAAGCAGGGTTATTACGGATTAATCACCCTGCTTTACGCTTAAGCTTCTAAGCAAAATGTAATCAGTCATATAATTAGTATTGTAATCTAGTGTAATCAGGGATATGGCGGGCTTCCATATCCCTAGTGTAATCGATAATTTTACGTTATCTGGGGTTTCCATACTTTTTTTTCTCCATACTTTAGATGCCCTACCCGCTTCGGTCTGAAAGGCTTAAACCCTAACAGCAACGACTCTGTAACAGTCAACGCGGGCGAGGGTGGTTGTTGCAGACGAGCGTCACCGCGTACAAAATATTCAAGATCGCTCGCGTCTCAAAATCCATTTAAAGTCAAAGCCCAGCTCCTAGCCTTCTCGAGGCAGAACTGTTTGGGACGAATAAGAAGAAGGGGTGAAAGATTGAAGAGATGCCTTAACATCAACAGCTGAAAGCGTACTTGGGAAGGAAAGACGTATAAACAGACCATTGGTTACCTTAGACTATAGATGTTAGACTTATGCGATAAAAGAAGGGAATTAAGAAACACAATAACAAGAGACACTCAAACCATACCAGACGAGTAATAGAGAGGTCCAAAAATACATGAAAAAAGCTAAAGAAAGTCAATTTTTTGATTAAATGTGTGTATCTATAAAAACCAGTTCCAAAAGTCCATAAAACTTGATCTTTCAAAGCAAACTAATTTTAAGATTGCTCCACAAAAACAAAAACACAAAAAAAGTTCCTTTTTCGCTTGAGCGAATATCGCTTTTAGACTTAAAAATTTAAAATGACTTATATTAATGGATTATGAAGCCTGCAAGGATTTATATTCTATTTTCATACTTCTTTTTATTTGAACAGTTGATAACTATAACGTAATGGTATCGCTTGAATATATGTTTGAAGTTTTTGCAATGATACTTTTTTAGATTCGTTTTTATTGAATTTTGAAACATAAAATCTTTATATGTTGAGATCGCCATTTAGCCCCAAATTTTGCTATATTCTTCATCTGGTATGTGGTTTTCAATTGTCATAGGGGTTTGTCATTTCACTTCATATTGACGGGTATTTAGTAGATTGAATATCTGAAGACAGTTTCTGGTTTATATTCAAAAAAGGACAGAACAAACGAAATCAAAATATCATATGAGAATAAAAAAAAGACATTTTTATAGCCAGAAAAAATAAAATAAAGAATGTGATGAGCGAAAAGAGTTTCCCCCCTTAGATTTATGGTTTTATAGCAAGATACTTGTTTTCGCATTATGCAGCTATTCATTAATTGTTTATGACATATGAATTGCAACAAAAACGGCTGCAAAACATCTGTCAGTACAAAGATTAGACAACTTTTTAAAAAAGTATAAAATGATTTCGCCTCTTTCTAGGTGTACCACCTTAATGACGCACTGGTGCAGCTTACTTGCTATGTAACCCTCTCAGCAAACAAATTGTATGAATTTTTTATTCAACAGTAGATTCTTAAATATACATTTCAAAATACAAACGACGTAGTACAAAATGATTTGATAATGTTAATTAATGCTAAACTGGTTAGGAAATTTAGTGAAATTCTTGCAAAGCATGATGGTCATTAACTTTTTGAGTCAACAACATGATCAAAATCTATAGTCTGCTTGTATAATTCACACACACGCAAAGCTTAGTGCTAGGATTCCGGCTATGTGTTCAGACTAGGTTTTGTCGAATCAAAGATTAGTAGGTAAGTAACTAAGTTGGTAGAGGATGCCTAGTGTCGGTATCGACCGCACAAAGAGGGAGTTTATCCCCTTTTAGATTTCGCTAGACCAGAGAGATATGTAACTTTTCGCACTGATCAATTTACCTTCACTGTGCTACTCATGCGTTGAGTGGACGAGTGTCGGGCTCGAACCAGGAACCTTGCAATTGCGAAGTGAAAAGTAGTTCGTCGTATATTTTTTTAACATCTTATTAGTGACATTTAGAAACTTATTTTGGTACTTTCTAATAAACACTGAGAGAGTGTTTAAAGAAAAAGGGTGAGTCTCTAATTTATCGTATGTAGGGTTAAAATACCACAATGCCAAAAGTAAAATCCATTTATTAAGATTATTTTAAAGAAACTAAATTTTCTGGGTACTATACTTTGCACATGTCGTGGTTTTTGCTGTCTTCTACGAAATTTGATTCCCACGTAGAAATTAAAGATTAGACAAGGCATTCACAAAATTTTCTTCCTTAAAATTTCCTCTCTGTTTCGTTTTCTAGACATTTACAGTAAGTGCGTGGTTCTATAACATAAATGATATGAAATAAGCTCTTATAATAAAGTTATGAAGGTGGTTGGCAGGTAAAAAAACCAATTTTTTCCAATATTTAGTAAAAATTGAAAATTTAAGGATATTTCATTAAAACGCACAGTATTGAAAGTTTGAAGATTTTCATTTTAACCGTAATTAATTAGGAAAGAAATGCAAGAATTTTCTAAAATTGTACTCTTTTTTTGTCAAAGATTTACTCTGCATAGATAGATTCTGCCTTATCTATTGCCTTTCTTTGTTTCCTGAATGTATAGTTTTATATGCTGAACTAAAAAAATTAAAAAAACTAAAACTCAGTTCACAGAAAGTTTCATCTAAGTTTCACTATTCTTTCAAGAGTCATCTTTGACAAAAGGTCTAAAAGTAGCATTTTGAGAAAAAGCAGTTTAGATTTTTTTCTTTGCAAGCGCTTTAGGAAAAGCTCAAACCGCGGCTCTATCATTGAATAAATACCAAAAAACAAATGGAAAAGTATAAAACACAAATATCCTCAGCTATCGACTTCAAGCTATCTAAGTTATGCTACCTTGTAGTTAATGTGAGAAATCATCAGCTTCGAAAAGTATACAAAAAAGAAAGCTACATCGTTTTTTATTGATTTGAGCTTAAAACCATAAATTGGTAATTTTTCACCAGACCGCCACCTTAAAATAAAAAGAAATTGTGCAAGCAGCATCTTTCAGCTCCATTAATCCATGTTTTCGTTACACCGTATTACATAACCGATCATCTCCCAATAGCCAACGTTGTTCACTTTTGCACCCGCCAAATTTCCTATGAAATAAAATGATTTTATAACTATTCACAAGAAGGAAAAAACAGAACCTATTTTAGCATAAATGGCCATTGATTTCGTCGTTTAATATAGTGAAAACATTTCTCACACATTTCGTCCTTTTAATCAACGAAATCTTTGAACAAGATTCCATAGCCTGTACTAGACTCCGAAGCAGGATGAAAAAAGCCAGCAAGACTGAAAATACTTCTTTCAGAAGGTCTAGTAAAGGCTTGGATTTCAAGCAAAAATCGAAGCTATGTCGATTATAACTAAACGAAATAAAGGTGAATTAGGAAAAGTAGAAGCTTCAACAGTAAGAAAATCACGTTGTTATCAATGTTATCAATATTTTCCTTTCATTTTCGCTGGAATTATGAACCGGTTGGCTGAAAAAAATAACAAAACCCTTTAATTTACTTAATATTATGCTTTTTCAACTTGCGTTATTTTGAATGAAAGGACATTACACAAATTAACTTATTTCTTAATCTAAATTCATAACCCTGTATGAGCTACCTAAACCGTTTCAGAAAATTTCTAAGACAATTTGTATGAACCTTTCCTGAGTTTATTTTTTGAAGCAGAATACCTCGTTTTCATAAAAAAATCATTGATAACGTGGTCGGCAAAAAGATATGTATTAATAATCTATTGCTTTGGAAGAATTTAAAGGTATTAGATGCAACAACTTCTACAATATGCCATTATACTTTGTTGCTATTATAGCAAAACGACATGGAAACGAGTCGGGGCTGTCCAAAGGTGAGTATTTGGAAAAGTTTATTTTGTTTCACTGCAAGGTTTACACAAATTTATTAGAAATGCCCTCCAAGAGCATATTCCTAGCTGTCAAAACACCGCATTGTAAGCTCATTGTACGGGTCTTGTTTCGGATTGTGGTATTTGTGTCGCACTAAATTTGTACATCCCATAACATCCGTGAGTTGAACTAGTACATCCGTTGAGCTGTTACTGGTGTAAAAGGGCTAAAATTAAAAAAATCTGAAACTGTACTCACCCCCACTTTTACAGCTTACATACACGTTTTCTTTTTCCTGAAAAATTCAATCAAACAAAAAAGTAGCACCGACGTTATGACTAGTTTTAATAGCCCTGTTTTATATAGGCGTTCTAGGGATTTTAAAGCTTTTGATAGGGTGAAGCCATGATAGTGAAACTTTTACTTGCTAACATCACGTTAAGAAACCTATTTCACATAAAGATATAACTGACACTTACTTCTCCTTGCGACAGCAAACATACAAAAAAAACAGTATTATTGATGCTGCTACACCTCCGCCACCAGCGGCTTTCGCCACGTAGCCAGAGTTTGAAGAACTTGAAGATCCGATTTTCGTGTTTACTGAAAGTGATTCAAGAAGAAAATGAAGATTGTGTAGAATGAGCTTTACAAGATAGCTTAGGTGAGTTAGGCGTTTCCCAAAAGTTAGCGCAACTTATACGGACCAATAGAAGGAATACCACAAACTTAATACAGTTGACTCTCTCTAATTAATCGAATCTTTCTATAATTCGAACAAATTCAAAGTCACCGTCAATTTTCCTTAAGAACTCTTATAATTTACTTTCTATTATTCGAATCTCTATAATTCGAAAACCTCTATAATTCGAACAAATTTTCGGGCGTTCTCGGTAAAATCCTCTATATAATTCGAATGTTCGGAGTGTAAACTAGAAACAATAAAAAATGTTTTTTCAGAGTGTGTACTAGATCTTAAAACTTAGAAAACGAAAAAAAAATCAAAGAAAAATCGATCATTCTTTTTTATTTTTCACCTTAATGATTTTTTTCAACTCCGATTTCTCTCTCTAATTCAAATTTTCACCTTTCAAACCTGAAAATTCGAACAAGAGAGCCTTTCTACTATTCGAATCTCCCTATAATTCGAACAAAAAATTTTCCCTCTTGGGATTCGAATCAGAGAGAGTCAACTGTATATAGCTTGAAAGAAAGGCAATACTTTGGCGATACTTGTCCAACCTGTGCCCTGATAAAAATTATGCCTACATGAGGAATGCCAAAAACTGATTACGTCACTCTTGATGACGTCATAGATATCAAAATGTCAATAACTAACTAAAAATAAATTACGTAAGCAGAGAGTTTTTATAATGGACAGATTTTTTTTCGTCCAGTTTTATTGCACGCAGGCTAGTTCACTGCGCTTTGCTACAGTTGTTTTCTGTGTAAGCGGAAAACAGGCTAACGTTTTTTCTCCACGTGCAATTTGAAGCCACGGGTCGATTGGGTGCCAAAAAAAGTTGTTTTTCCTACACAATGAAAACAGAAAAGAAAAACATGACATGACGTACTTTCTTGGGGATATAACATGATTTTCATGAAGCTCAACAAAATTTGTTGCTATTATATGCTTTTCATGATATCAAAAAACGTCTCTTGTTAAGCACTTTTTTTCTCATAGCGAAAAAGAATGGCCTAGTACAAATTTTATGATGCATAATGCATAATGCATAACAATTAAAGTATCTCAAAAACTACATATATTATAGACTTCAAATTTTATTCAGCATTCTATCATGCCATTGTAAGTTCATTCTCATAAAAATCTGTAATAATTCTGCATCTATCAGATGTTTTGATTTGAAACTTTGACGATTGGTAGATATAGTACTTTAGGGTAACTAAGAAAATATAATACTATAGGTTCAATGTGTATTTTGCAGAATAGAAGTATAAATAAATGTTTCTGGTCCGCGAAATACACGTTGGTCACATGACATTTTTATATATATATATTTTTTTTGATACTCTGCGTATGACCAAATTTCCAAGTCAAAATGATTTATAAAAGTGAACTTATTAAAACTTATTGAAATTGTTAGAATAGACGTACATTGGCATTACAGAGTCCTGGTCAAAATTTGAAGTCCATAGCATATATATTTGCTGAGGTATTTCAATTTTTATGCATTGTGCATTATATATTATACAATTTGTACTGGGCAAAAGAATGCATTTATTAACACACTTTTTTATAACGGCGGTCTTTACATTGTTATATTATGTGCATTAAATTGATCGTTTGTTTATTGTTTGAATAGCTGAAAGTCTTTCCTTGTTAAGGTGGCGCTCACAGGTGAAAAACTGTGAAAAATGGGAAATTCTCTTTTGTTGTTTAACACAAAGCGCAATGAATAGTCTTTCAAATAAAAGTGTTTTGAAGATTGCTCCATATCTAAGCACAAGTAAATGAACACTTGTACTCGCAGGGATAGGTTTATCACAACATCAAGCGGATTACGTGATTTTGACTATTGACTTTTGACTTTTGACTTTTGACGAAGCAGCAAAAGCTTCAAAATCTCAGTTTCGCTTCGATTCAAGAATTCAGAAATAAATTAAGACTTAAAGGTTTGAAAACCTTAATATTGCAATCGAAAACGATTTACACAATTTTGAAATACGACATCTTTCGAAGTCAATCAATCTCAACGTTTGCAATCTGCCGCCTCTGTTTAAGGATTTCCATTTGACAGATGAAATTTTAATATCTGGCTTTATTTGAGAAACTTGATGTCAATTTTTTCAAAATCCATGGGACAAATTGAACTACAAGAAATCAATTTGAAAAATAAATTATAAAATACACAACGCTGACGAAATAGTGGTAAATTGTTAGGAAAAACTAAAATCAGAGTCAATTTAGCTGTCTTAAATGCATGGCGTCATCAATATTGGTACATATATTGGAAATTTCTCCAAAATCAACTTTATTGCTTGCAACCAAAATTCAAAAAGTTGATTTCGAGTATAAAAAGATCAAGTCTTCTGTCGAGGTCGTTTTCAGCAAATTGCATGAAAACCGGACCTATATTATGACCTCAGCTACAAGTAAAAGTTGTCGGCATGAATATTTTTGCTTCGTTCGCCTTCGTCCAAAGCTCGAAAGTCCAAAGTCACTTTAACAAAATGCATACAACGTATTCGTGATCTCCATTAGACTCTTTATGTCTTATTTTAGTTGTGGTTAAGATGGGTAGCTATCTTCAAAACACGTACTTTTATTTGAAAAACGGGTTTTTTAGTTACATGATGAACAACAAAAGGGAATTTTCTATTTTGTATAGTCTTTTACCTTACACCCAAAAAAAAAAAATCATATAGATAGAAAGGAAGAAATTACACAAACAAATTTCTACAAAGAAAATAAAAAAACCACATAAAAGATTAAAAAATCACATGGAAAATTTTGATAAACCTCGTACATCAAATTTTGCCGTTAGTCCCTGATAGTATGACACCAACGTGAGTTGTATTTAAGCCCGTGCGATTTCGCGCTGTTTCATAGTTCCGAAATGACGAGGGTTTGCAGAGGGTAGTCAGTGTAGAAAAAGGAATAAGATCTTGGAAAGGGAAAAAAGTACTCCTCTCGTAGGTTGTCACTTTTGCTTTGAAAGTGTAAAAATGCAAAATCTGTTAAAGAATTTATGAATTTACTTTCAAGGAAATAATCTTTTTTATTTGAAATGGTAAAAAGTAGACAATTACATACACTTATATGTTCCAGCTCCTTTCAGTGTAAAACATAATGATTTTCCTAATCCACAACGGACAACTACTTTAATCAATCGTCCTTTGTATGGTGTGTAATTCGGAAAAGAGTTTTTCCACTAGAAAGAAAAAGTCAATAAATAAGTATAAGGTACTGTCCAGTTTTTTCATTAATATTCAGACACTCTCAGTCGATAAACACGGGAAAAAATTTATTCTTATTTGGAATTCCAAGTATCTAATTTTAACAAGTTAAATGTATAGATGGGTATTAAAATTGCAGAAAGAGGATTAAAAGATACTTTTATAGGTCATAAGCGGAAGCAACGAGACCAAAATCTACGACGTACTGGCAGCCAAATTTAAACACTGATCGATTGTGCTGCTGAAAGTTATTTTGAGCGCTTAATTCCAGAACTCTGCGCAACGAACGTTTTACGTACCAAAGTGGTATTTAAAAAAAACTTACTTCTAAAACGACTTGTGTATCTGTTGAGTTAGTCACTTTGACGTTAAAATCTTTACTGTAAGTAGTCAACACAAACTTTTGTCCATTCCACATGTACACGTTTAAAAATGCACTATTACATCGCGAATTGTAAAATGTCCGCTTGGGTATAGTTGAATATTTATTTGGTGGTAAGGATAGAGAGTAGTAGTTTGCACAACCTAAAACCATAAGAATTCAATTGAACTATTTCAAAATGGGATAGGACGTTAGTCCTAGAATAGAAAAGCAGGTAGAGGGACTAAAGAATCCAGGTTTGTCTTTTCAAGCTATCTGCTCCAGTTAAAGTGGTCCAAAGTGCAAACAACCTGACTTATATTCGTAGTTCAGGAAAAACAATAATTCAAAATGTAAATATTGATAATTCTTTTACACGTAAAGGGGCTACAAAATATGGGTTTGTCTTTTGAAGCTATTTGCTCAAGTTAATTGATTCCAAAATGTAAAAAGGCTGCCATATTCATTCCTTTGCTATATGGATGGTCTTAATTTCCCAAAAGAAAACAAAATATGTCGAGTAATGCTTTTAACCAAAAGTAAAATTGACCGCTAACACCGCCAACATAGCAATCAAAATATTTTCACAATTTAATGCCAAAGTGAGGTATTTATAAACCAACGACTTTATACAAAATGGTCTGGCATTCTCAACAACCAAATTAGCGGTGAAAATCAATCGAAATTTATTTTGCTCATTACATATATGGAAATATTTATTGAGAAGTATTTGCACTTTTACTTAGGATTTCTTAGTGTATCCTGTATTATGCAGAAAGTTGAACCCTTTAAGACTGTATTTTTGTTTATTATATTAAAATGCCAAATTAGCCTGGATATCCATTTAAAACTTTTCATCTTTCTTGCAAACAACTCAAGGAGGATGGGAGCATGGTGAAAAGCCATGTCACAGAGAAAAAATGTGTGTGCAACTATTTTAAATGTTTTCGATGGCCACTTGCATATTGCATAAACTAGTTTTGCTCAATTTGAGAAAATTTTCATCATCCGTTTCCAGGGCCATCTTCTCTCGCTTCATAAACATATCAAAAATCATAAAAGAGGCCTTAGGGACGATATTGGTGCTCAACCTTTGAACCCTTCTTCCTGGTTTTAGAATGTGTCATTCACGGCTTTACATTCTTCTGAGTCATTAATGTTGGCACGACCAAGAAAGCTTGAGTTATAATGAGTTCTGAAGTTAAGTAATTATCATTTGTCCAATAATTGGAGAAAATTTTAATGTTTTTTTGCAAATGATTTCAAGGTAAAATTCTGTAGTCAAGTCTATATCGCACGCACTTCACCTACTTTTCATGCTTCCACTTAGGATTGAGCTCCACTGGGTGTCATTTAGATTTAGACGCTGGATTTACAAATTAGGGTAAAATTTTTACACCGTTCGATATATCATAGGAAAAGCTTCATGAAATAAATAGCCAATGGTGCAATTTACGTTGGAGTAAAAAATAGTGGTGGTTCTTTTAAACAACAATGCTTATCAGGGTTGCCGGAGTAAATCATCTTGGATTCTTAGAAAATTATGGTGAATAAAATACTAAACTGTTTGCAGTGTAACAACTTTACCTCTTCACCTTCTAAATGCTCCCTTCGAAAGAAACATCGGTATTGTGGCCAACAAGTAATGAATCAACAGATCATGTACTAGTTTGACTTTCCAACTACCGTAAACGTAACGGATCGAGTGAGGATTGAACCCAAAACCTATCGCTTGCCGACCTATTGCTCTACCAACTGCGCTATTGATGCGATGTCATTACACTAATTCGTAGTAGACAAGGGAAGCGGAATCGATCGATTGGACCTGGATACTACGAATTTCTATGAATGTGGCTAAAAAGCTTTATAAAGAAATGGAGCTACCATAGGCTAAAGATCTTGGTGAAAAGTATAGGATCGATTTTTTTACAAGTTTGTTGAATAGTTGCATATTTAGTTAATAAATAAATTAATGGTATATAATTATAGCTAAATCTCAAAAAATATTATATATTTACCGTACAGATTGCTACTTTCATCTTTACAAGATACTTTTTCTCCATTCAAGCCGAAAAAAGATTGTGAGCCACTGCGACATTTACAAGTGACTGTGTTCAACAGACTACTTTTGCTTATGTATTTGGCGTTGACCTTCGAACAAATGTCTGTATCTTCCGTATAAAACTCTATCTGATCTGCACTGGATGAACTTGACGCATACGTCAGATCAACACTGACTTCCTCAGCTGAAGAATGCAGTAATAACAGCATAAAACAACTTAAAAGCATTTCTATGAAATACATGATGATATTTACAAAGATCCTCGAACAAGAATATATTTCAGTCTTGAACCCCTTATTCTTTTCTAAACTTCACACAATTTGTCTGAAGGTCTGTGAAATCCAAACTATTCAAATAAGTTACTAGTATTGAAATTTCTTAGAATGCTTTTCTTGCATAGCAGATTATTTCATTTTAACTAAGTATAGGTTATGGAATGTAATAGAAGTCTAATGATTTATATGATGCTAATACTCATAACTAAATGATCATTGTTATCACTTCACGGGCGACTTGGCAATCCTATACGCATTGCCTTTTTATAATTGCTCAATTATCTAAAATATTTTTATAGCTACCCAGGTATTTAGTATTTTTTCCCACCATTGGATGTTTTCCATAATACCTATACCATTACTCGGAATAAATGGTGTTTAAATTTCGGTAAACATGTTACATACTAGACAAAGGAACACCCCGCAACGAGCCGAAATATAACCCAAAATGACCCATCTTTTTCATAAAATAACCATAAAAAAAACCCAATACCAAAATGACCCATGTTTTCATGAAATGACAATAAAAAAACCCAATACAAGATACACTCAATCAACCAAAGGCATCAAAACGATTCTTAATTTTTGTTTGGAATTTACTTTTATTCGTTGATTTTTAAAACATCGCTACTCTCATTAACTTTCTAAGATGCTTGTCTTTGAATGAAGATTTTTAAAAAGAAATAACATTGAGAAAGAGACTGAAGTGTTAAAAATATAGAAAGTAAGTCTAGAACTAGAAGACAAAATTTAAGTATAAAGAGAGATTTGAGAAAAAAGTATAGTTTACAAAGCAGAAGCCAAGTTTTTAATAATGTGGCGAGACATTTTGTTGAAAGAAGAGAAAGAATCAGTATTTTTTTGATAAAGTTTATAGCTGGTATTCAGAATTTTCCTTTTGAAAGCTCCCTGTAGTTGTCATTCTACCATGAAGTTCTTTGGCTTTTGTAAGGACATCTTTTTAATGTAAATGGTGATGTTCAAGTCTAAAAAAGTGGCATGATCTTCTTTGTGCTCGCACTTTGATACCAATTCAATTGAACACATTTCATGAAGACTTTTCTCAAATACCTCTGAATCATTTAGAGTACAAGCGTTTTCAATATATTGAAAGCAGTTCTTAAACTTAAAACCTCGGTATCGCTCAGTGCCGCTAAGACGACCGATGAACGAAATAGTTTTCACAACGTGCAAAAACGTCCGAATAAGGGTCCCGTATATTACCGTATACGGACTAATTTCTTCCATATATGGTAATATACGGGACCATGTTTTGCGCTGTGTTTTAAAGTGTATTGGTAGAAATTGGCCAAGAATAGTAACTTTTCCCATGAGAATGTCTATAATTTCTTTAAAAATAAGAACAGAACGATAAACAGAAAAGAAATTTGGGAGATAAGATGATTTATCTTTGTCGTGCAGCTTCCTTTATCGTGTTTCTTTTTAGAAGAGAAACAGAATTCACCTTTAACAGTCAGGTATTTTCAAATATCAATCGGCATTCTTACGACGAAAGTTAAAAACGAATTCAACTACGCTGTTAAGTATATCAATCAAAATTCGATGTGGAAACTTTATATAAAGGGTGCTGAGATCGAAAGTTTGTATTCATTTAGCTGTGAAATTTATGTTCATTGTTTCGAACTTCTCTAGAATAGCAGTTGAAATATGGATGTCCAAAAGCGGTTGTTGTTCTTGTAAAAAGTATTTTCGTGGTAAAAACTTTGTATTTGGTGAAAAATGTTTTTCACGTAGAACATAAGACGCTGATGCTCCCTAAAACTGAGCTTTAGATAGATTATAATGTATCTTGCCTTGCCAGTACGTGAAGGGAAGTGACTTAAGTTTTTCAAGGATTCTCAGCTCTAGAGATTTGCATAGTTTGACATAAACGGAAGTTATATCTTGGACAGGAGCGTTGGATATTTTGTAATTGTTTTAAAGTTTTTCAAAAAGTCTATAGGTGTAAAATTCAAAAATTTTGGGGTCATCCAGTACCAAAAATTGTTAAAATTTTGATATCTTTGGAATTGATTAAAAACCATCGAATTTGTTAAATACCATTGCATTGCATTAACTTTTAGAAACTTCCTTCAAACACATACAGAAAAAACATTTTCCAATCAAAAGTCATTGAACTTGTTGCGATTTTGGCTTTTTATGGCATATTTTGAGAAATTATGACGTCAGCAAATATCGTCACCACGGGATATTTGTTACGTTTCTCTTTCTTTCAGCAAGGACTAACTGGTTTGTAAAATGTTTCAGGGCCATATCCCAGAGATAGCCGAAATAAGGTTAATAGCCACTTGGCAACAAACGCTAGCAGTTTACTAAAAAGACAACATTATCACTCTTTCGATGTGGTTTATTATCTTTTTTATGTTTTAAGGCAAATTTTAAATGTAAAATTTCGATTAAGATCCAGCCCTTTCAAAAAGCAATAGTAAAAATTTCAAGAAGTAAATTAGTTTTAAGTGCACTGTGGTATATGCTTTCTTTACTTGGAGGAAACAACTTTCTAAAACAATGGGAGCAAGATTTATTTCTCACAAAAGATTTGTTAAGAGTTCCGTACATGATAGTGTTCTTGGAAAATGGCGATTGGTTGAATATGGAAAGACGAAAAACAAAAACTGATTTAATTCATCATTAATAAACAGCTAATTCCCCAGAAGGGAAGGAATATGTAATAGATGATGAAAGTTTTAAAAATGTACAAGAAGTTAAACTAAGGGTTATATATAAAAGATTGTAACTGAAGACAATGGTGAACAAATATTAAAGTTAATGCAGCTGTGAAGTTTTTGTTGCGGGCTTACAGTTTCTTGATGTCAGTGATAGTATAACTTTTTGTTGAGTAAGGGACCACTATATCCTTCCTTGTCAATAACTCTATCTTCAAGTCTTTTTCTTTATCGGCAATGTTCAATCCTACCAAGTTGGCAAACTATAGAAGAACAGAATTTAGCATATTTAGTGTAATTTGTGCATCCTCTTTAACAAATGATATTTTCACAACATAAGAGTTGCTGGTCTGGTCATACAGCGATTGGGACCCGCAGTGGTCGCACAAAACTACTCTCCTCATTGGTATTGTTTTAAAATTTTGCATTTTTTACAAAATTTCACACGTTAAAAATGGTTTATGGTTTCAGCTGGCAATACAACAGAGTCTGAGCATATTTGACTGTGTTGAAAACTGTTTCTTTTATATCTCCACTTTAGACTTTTGAACAAAGGTACTGCTGGTTGTGGTTAAGTACTTATAGATTTTAACTCTGAGGTCCAGAAATTTGTAAACACCGGACTCAGGGATTAATGTTGTGTGGTTATTCCACAACGACAATTTCACAAAATCTTGAAAGGTATCATCATAGAGTGAAACATCCATCTTCTTCTTCATACCTTGGTTTTAAGATCAATCACTTTAGCAACTGTTAGATCAACACACACAACTATATTCACCAATTCATCAACACAAATGTTTGTAACTACAGCGTCAAGATTGTTGAAAGTATTCAGTTTTGAAACAAGCCCTTGCATGCGATCAAATGGTATGGTTTTGGATGAATACTCAATTTTAGTCTGAGCACCAAGGGTGTAAATAGTGGTGCAATTGTATTGGTTTGTCTGTAGTTTTTGCTTTGTTGATAATATCATACAGGGAGGTGTTATATGATAGAACTGGAAGCTCTTTAACTCCATCGTGTAGAGTTTCCCGGAAACATTTCGTTGTTGAAGGGCTTGATGATAAGTTGGATAATTTTACCACATATCCGTCAACAGTAGTATTTGTATTTGTGTTAACAAAAAAAAAATTCTTAACAAATCTAAATGTCTAGGGAATTGCTCGTTTTCATTGTATACTTTAAAGGAATAATCTTTCGCGAAAGAAACCAGAATGTTTGGAATGAACTTTCACAAATACCCCCTTTTGAAGATTTTTGTGAGAATAATGTTTTCCCATGTTTACTTAAATTTTAGGGCCATTTCTTGAATTTTGGGGTTTCTGAAATATTTCGTGGAAGTAAATATTCTTTGCAAAAGTTTCTTCCTTTTTTAAAAGTATATTTTAATCAAGTGTAAAAAAATATTTTATAAGATTACTCAATATTCTTTTGTACAGTTCATTTGTTGATAGGTTTGATAAAAATATGCTTTTAACAGTTTAAGAAAAAAATTAACTGGGTTGCCATGCTGATTTTTGAGCAATAAGAGAATTTTCCTTTCTTGGGGTGGAAAGCAACACATTTCCTTTGAAAGAAGAGGCATCTATAAAGAGAATAATGAATTATAGCCGAAACTTGTTTCAAAGTAATTTTTAAGTATATTGACATTGTTTATAAACTGAGAAGTTGCCTCATTGTTATGATTACAATCAAATTACTAGCAATTTGAAGAAAAGGATTTTATTTGTGCAGTATTTTTTACATATATTATTCAAATAGTAGTAGAACTTCAAGTTATGTCTGCAATAAATACTGATGAATCTTGGTAAATAAATAAATATAAATGTATGCATGTGTGTATTTATTTCACCTAGGCTGTAGCAAGCCGAAGCTCTAATGGCAGCATTGAACTGATGTGGGCCTGCAATGTGAAGTATATACCCAATATTTTAATTCAACGGTCCCGTAGTTGCATGGATGATTTATGTTGTAGGTTCTCAACGAACGCAACGACTATTATCCTAGGAATAACAACGGCTGCTTTCTATATTTGCACCGACGCGAAAGTCGATACTTAGAGTAAAAGCAGCCGCGTGTAAGATTTGAACCCTCAACATCTTTCAACCATGCATTACGAAGCCGGCGCCATGCCAACTGAGCTATCCACAACGTAGGCAAGTAATTAATAACACACATAGGCATTGACAGGCAAAGTGCTGCGCTGACATTCATCGTCACAGGGGTTTACCCAGCTAGTGCAGTATGTCTTGCTTCAACATTTTTTCGCAAGATCAATTTATCAATAGATATACTTACTATTTTTGTTCTTCCTGGACGACTTCTTAGACTTAACTTTTCAAGTAAGAAGAGGGAAAGAGACTGCATGTGAAGATCAAAATATTTCATAGCTTTAACTTCTCTCAAATTCTGTGTATGCATATATACATGAACCTCCGTTCAATATTTATACCTGCAATTTTACCTCCCTAATATTTCGCCTGGGGAAATCAAACTTTATTGTTGTTACTTCACCGATCGCTGTGCCGCTGCTTATGTGCATTACATGTATAAAATAATATCGCTATATGTGATTTCAGAAACACGCTTAGTTCCTGCTAGTTAGAACTGCCAAGTTGCGCGTCGTCGTCGTCGTCGTAGTCGCACACAGGGTAAACTTATACCTAAATGTTATATGTAGAAGAAGTAAATAATAAGAGAAATGGAAGAAACGCAAACAAACGAAAGAAGTATGATAGAACAGTAAGATATAAAATAAAAAATAAAACCATATTGAAGATCCTACAAGCAGTCCCACATTTTTAATAAACATGTAATGATGTTAATTTTCAAGTGACATCATGCATTTTCAAAGTTAGAATACTTAGTAAAAGTACCCTATTAGTAATGTCGTCGAATAAATTTGACGAATTTGTACTAGTAATTACATGGTTTTGAGGGTGATTTGGGATTATTGGATCATTGAAAGAAATTTCAAATAGCCCTCACTGCGTTCGGGCTATTTTGTAATTTTTTAAATGAACCTCGGGCTATTGATTTCAAAATCACCCGAAAATATCATGTTATTACTCGTTAATTATATGACCAAACAAAACAAACTTGAAAAACATTATTGAGTTAACTTCAAACTTTTTGCAATCTTGATATCAATCGGACAAAATTCATTTTCAGTTGATTTGTTTAAAAATATCGTACAATTTTTTTCAACCAAAATAAAAATTGTTTAGGTTTTTACAAAAAAAGTAGGGCGATTACAAAGAAAGCGGGGTGATTACAAAAAAGCAGGGTTATTACGGATTAATCACCCTGCTTTACGCTTAAGCTTCTAAGCAAAATGTAATCAGTCATATAATTATTAAATGAATAACGATGAATACTTACATTCAATTTATTGAAGTTCTGTACAAGCTGGTCATAGGTATCCAAATCTTGCTGATAATGACCAACATCAATGAACATCTCAAATAACTCTGGTGGAAATATCCTAAATATATTAGGTATGTAAAGGGTAAACACACGAATAAAAATCTTTCCACGATTTAGACAATTTTGCAATCATTGGCCAAATAATCGAACATATCTGATCAGTCAAAATTTACATGCGACCCCGGGAAGAAAAAATAACCAACCGTGAGGTTCTTTTCTTGTATAAAAGTAAACAATTGACAATTAAAACACTTTGTCGTATAAATGATATTTATTTCGTTTTGGGTCTCCTGCAAACGTGGCCTTATATCTTAACCCAGAAGATCTAACTGAAAATTCACTGTAAGAAACACGTGAGGCAATTTGAATGGCTAACATATAATTTGTAATGTTTTCCTCCTACGCGGTTCTGTAGTTCTATGAAGCACTTACATCAAGAAATGTTAAGGGATTAAGAGAGATAGCAGTGACGAAGCACGTTGTAGATTGGTATGGCGAGAAATGTGAGCAAAGTAAGTTATCTGTTAAACGATCAAGACCGACAACCTCGATGAAAACAATGTGAAAAATTTTGGTAAGTCGACGGCTCAACCTGTCGTATCCGTTAAGTCGTCCCTGGATTGACAAGTGTCCCAAAGACAATGAAACTGACCTTTTAAACAATTGCCGGTTTCTTTCCATACTAAACATAAACCTAAAAATAGATTTTA
>JAUBWS010053711.1:0-15236 GCA_032270445.1 Darlingtonia californica
AATAAGATTGAGAAGGAGTGCTATGACTTTGATCCATACTATACAGAAGCATCCAACGAGCCCAAAATATAAAATATGTTCTTTTTTCCAGGAAGGTCACTTTGAAAAGAACATTTCCAAGGTATAATTACAGGATGATAAGAATGCTGCTGAATGTCATATGTAAGATGGAGGTTTTTGAGCAGAACCGGGAGTCTTTGTTTTGGTAGTTTTCCTAGTATTACCTTTCCAGGTATGCTTGTTCCTTATATTGAGTTACTGCAATTCAAAACTATTTTTCTCTTGAATTGATATTCTCCCTGTAAAGTTATCATGCCAAAGACTCTCTTTTTAATGGAAGGTACTAAATGTTTCTTTATACTTCGACATTCTTGAAAATCCAAATTTCTTGGACTGCTTGGTGAATGCGGTGTTCGAGGGTCAAAATCAGCGAGCAGAATGTATGGCAGTGTGTGCTAGAGATGCTGTTAGCTGGCACTGATACGTCCAGTGTATATCCATGTACTATGCTAGTTACATCCCTGAAGTATCGAAAATTATAGTTTTTCAAATGTGTATTGTTTTTTGCAGGAGTTTTGTATCTAAACGCTATCTCATCATCTGAAGCTAGCGTGATGGATGGACAGCTTATAAAATAAGTATATTTGAGAACGGAAAAATAATTTGCCAAAAAAGTAAGTTGTTTTACAATTAGAAAGAGAAAACTGAAAAATCTAAAACCAAGATGACTGTTATAGTTTACTTTTTATATAGGTTTTGATGCTTTTAGATCTGATTTGTCCATCCGTCACGAATTATTGCTGAAAGTTTCTATTCCTTCCCATAATTTTCATTTTTCTGATTTATTTTTCTGGAGCTATCTCGGACTAAGTTATTTGTGACATACATAGCAAAATATTTTGCAAAATGCATTGGTTTCTGACACTTAGGCCACTTTTTTTAGTTTGTCCATCCGTCACGAACATTTATGATTATGAAAAAAGCTCCTCTGTCTTGATTTTTTGGTCACTTTTTGACATGTGAAATATATATGAACCAATTCCTAGCGGAAAAAAAATATCGTTCTGGGGAAAGAAATCTAGAAATTAAGCCCCAATTCGATGGAAGACTGTCTATCCGTCACAAAAAAGTTCAGCTATGTTTGCACATCATAAATTGCATTAGTTCGGTATTTTTTACAATTTGTCCCTTGGACGAAATTGATGGAAGCATATAGATAGCAATGCGTTTTGTGATTTACATAGTGTGCGAGCGTTGTTTTATAAAGTAAAGTCGCTTGCTAAATTTTAAAATGTATAATGCAATTTCGTGACGGATGGACACATGGATTTTCTCTAATTATAACATACATTACCATCAATAGGTACCAAACCTTGCTTGATTTATTGATATTTCACCATGCTCTCTGTTGTCAGATATAATTAAACACAAATTGCTGTTATGTTCAATCTATTGGGCCTCAGAACTTATGCTTTGTAATATTTTTACCTAATTTTGCCATGAGAGCACCCATTGAAAAACTTAAATTTTTTCTATTATAAATTAATAAGACTTGTATTTACCGCGCTTTTACGCAAGATTTGTTAAAAACCAATTACTTGACTTGTGATGCATAGCATGTTAATTGAAATAAAATGTTTAAAACTTTAAAATTGAAATACAATCTGCAAAACTTTGAATTTCGTGACGGATGGACAACTTTCAAAATATGAAAAATATCAACCTTCAATTTTTAAACGATCGTATTTGATAGTACAAATTTATTACATTGGAACTACTTTAACGACAAAATTTCAAATTTTCCATTTTACGACAACTTTTTCTTCATGACATTTTTGTGTACATCCGTCACGTCCATCCGTCACGCTCACAACCATCTGAAGATTGTTTCAAAACTTTCCATGATGTCGCCATTAGCTTATCGTTATTATTAGCAAAAGTTCGTATAACTTGTACCTTTGTTGGAAATAATTTTTATTTTATTTCAAGCAAGGTCTGAGATAGGAGTAAAGAATATATTCAGATTTTTAGTTTTCAAGATTCTATCCTGTCTATCCGTCACGGGCAACACTTTTGTATTTTTAGCAAAAGTTTTAGCTAATTTTTCTCATTTTCATTTTTTTATCTAACAAAGCTCGCTAAGCTTTAAACAAAAACCTGTATTTTGAAACTGAAGAAGCTTCAAACGAATTCTTGTATAGAGTCAAAGTATCGTTTGTCCATCCGTCACGAAACACTAGTTTTGTAATAGCCCCTACACTTTAGTTGCTTTATGTGATGACAGAGAGTCAGAAAAGAGGATCTTAGATGAGATAGATCGCTACTTACCACAAGATACAGAACAGATTCAGCGAAAACACTTGAATATTATCACTAACTTAGACAACGCTTTGAAGGAGGGGATGAGAATCAAACCTGTTGGTCCTGTGGTGTTAAGAAAAGCTCTCCACGATGATGTCTTTAATGGGATTCCAATCAAAGCTGGAACCAACATCATTCTAAGTTAGATCGAAATGCACAAACAAGCTGACCTCTACGCAACTCAATCCAGATCGCTTTAAACAACCTGGAATGGAAAATAATGATTTCTTTTTCCCGTACGGGACCGGTCCAAAACGTTTGCTTCGGTCAATTCTTGGCCATGGTAGAAATGAAAGTTGCAGTGAATCTCATCTTAAAAGATTTTGAGTTGACGTCAGCTGTTGGGAAACTGACAGATGTTGATACCCGCTGGCATATTGCTAATCAACTGACAGAGCCAAGTTATATGTTTATCAAGAAAAGAGAGAAATAGACTGCAATCTATTTGGATTTACTATAATCACTTAAGGTGGATGATGAGCTGATATGATGGATAATGCGCTGAAGGTGACATTGTTGAGAATATGCTACAGTTATAGTAACGTATGGCGGAGGAGAATGTTTTGAAGAAATATGGTAAGCTATGATGTAATGATTGGGTTATCAAACAGTAATATTAAAAAAAGGGAAAAACTGGCATAAACAGCAAGAAAAAGTGGTTTAGTTGGAAGATTTCTAACATCTACACGCTGTTTTACAAGAAAACATTTTGAAAGAAAATTAGCCTAAAAATGCCAAAAAATCACCGGACTGAAATTTTAAATCAAAATAAGAAGATTTTTTTCACATCTTTTTAACTTTCTAAGAAAATTTCAGTCTCAGTTTAAGTGATTTGGCTAAGAAAATTGAACCTTTCCTCAGAAAAGTGTTTTTTTTCTGAAAATATAGATATAGTATAGACATATTAGTTATAAGTATATATATGTTGAAATTAAATAATATTATTAAGACACGGTAACATATAGTATAGTTTAATTTTTTTAACCCTTAGATTAGGTTTGTTTGCAACAACTATCCCAACCTTGTTCTCAGGGCCTCTTTCTCGCTTCTTGATATGTTAATGAAACGAGAGAAGAAGGCCCTGAAAACGGCTGACGAAAATTTCTCAAATCGATTATGTAAATCCTAATCTATGCAATATGCTTATAATAAGTGGCCATCAAAAATATTCAAAATAGTTACACATGCTGAGGAATAATTTGTGCAATAGGCCCTGGGAACGAAGTTGAATTAACCCCTGTGCTAGACCGCCGTACTTATTCGGAAAATTGGTTCTCGCCCCCCCTCCCCCCAAATGTTTGTAGAGTATGAAACAAGTTTAGTAACGACTTTAGTGAAAATTATCCGATATTGTCCAGAAACCGTTTTATACGCTAATGAGAAAGCCAACGGTATTTTTGGTATTCAGTATACCATATTTCTAACCCTGGGCATTTGCAATTCAATTGATTAACCCTTTGGTTACGAATCAATTGATTATATTTTGGAGGCCTATGCTAAGAAGATGTTAGAGATTGGTATATACTGAACTACTTTTTCAGTCAAAGTGGACTAGATTTTAGATTGGGACCTTTTTACTTTTGAGAGAATAGCGCGCGCACTTGGTGAGCCAAAGCTTCCTCTTTTCATAATTTCAAAGATTGAGTATAATCTATGTAATGGTCAAAATACTGCAATATCTACTACCGATTGAAAGAAGTAAATTTTGCGAGAATCGATTTAGTGGAAATTAAATTTTGTGGATACCTTGATTCTTTAATATTCTCTCGGAATTAAAGTTTACTGACGGTTTACAATTTTGCATTAATGCACTCGCGCCTTTCGAATGTTAACGTGTTTGACGTAAATCCACGCTTTGATATATTTGACGTCACGCCATCTAAACGTTGTTTAATTCGTTTAAACTTTTGTTGATAGCAGACGTGTTTCTGTTGCGAATTTTCAAGTGAAAAATATTGTTACTGAAGATGGATTGTTCTCCGGAATACGTTGAGAATTATCATTCTGATGAAGAATGTGAAACCATTGTTTGTCATTCTTTTGATCAAGGTGGTTTGTTTTGTAGAAAGCAGACTGTTGAATTGGAATCTGCTCTTTGCGTGAACGAAGAAAAGAAGCAAACACTCTTCGTAAAGCCGCAGTATCTATGTTTATTTACAAGAAAGTCAAAACTCCTAAAAAAGAATAATGAAAAACTTATTGAAGTGGTTGCAAGTGAGAAATCAATCGTTGAATCTGAAGAAACTGATGAAGTTCGTCAAGCTCGTTGGCTTGCCGCTCAAGAACAACGTAGTAAATTCAGATTCTTGTTGATGAGCAAGCGACGATGGACCAAATCTCTTCAACGAGTGGAGAAGAAAGAGTACGAATTCTATTCCTTGCAAGAATACAATGTTAAAAACGTTGTTCCTCCATTGTTGGCTAAAATTGAAGAAGCCAAGGAAAAGCATGCTAAGATAGCGAAAGAGATTTCTGACTTTGAATTTGACGTTGATGAGGAAAACAAGTGCATTGAAAGCAAGCTTAATTCCATCAAAATCTTGGATGAGAAGTTCGAAGAGCACAATGTCCGATCGATCAACGCCATGAAAGCAATCAAAGCCAAAGTTGTCGATTATATTTGCGAGCTTGTAAAAGAACAAGTTACCCTTCAAAACAAATTGCAGCAAAAATGGAGATTTTTCAAATCCAAATTGCGTGGTGAAATAAAAGAGATCAATGACACGCGAAGAAAAGTGGAAATGATTGCCAACAAGCTGCAAAATGAAATCGACTATTTGGATCTCGGACACTTCAAGCTTTCACCAAAATGAAAAAGCGGCAACCATTTGAATCTACCGCGTTTGTGGTAGAATTTTTTCATGTTCTTCTACAATCCTCGCATTGCATGTGAATTTGGAAAGATTCTACCGTTAAACGAGTTATTTTTCAAATTTTGTGTAAACATTTAAATCTTTTTAACTTTTGATTTAAATACACCACAAAACATGAAATTTTAGTTTTTTATTTCGTAATCCTTTAAGTTCTACTCAAAGAATATTCGGGCCTAAATTTTAGAAATCTGTGACCCATGCACCAGAAGCGGGCCTTCCGAAAAGAATAACATGACTGAATGGAATATTCGTTGGTTTGATTTAATAAAAAACTCTCAAATTTATGAATAATGTGACACAAAAGTTTTACGCAGGGAAGGGAATGAACTTACAAAGATGGAAAATTTCTTTTACCTCACCTTGTCGTTAACAATTTATTGTTTGAGGGTAAAAATTTATTTTAGCCAGTTCGTTAATAGGTTTTTTTTTAACTGTATTGGAAATGAGATGTTAGCTTGAGCAAAAGCTATTTTCTGAGTGATTCATAAAAGCAGTGGGACATAGATGTAACATTTTTGATGTAGAGGGCTAAAAGATTTATACAAAGACTAGAGGTTGGTCGAATACTATTCCGTTGAATACTCAAAATGGACAAAAATTTGTATAATGGAAACTTCTCGTCATTCTCATAATAGATAGAAATTGTAATGGAAATTTCTCGTAACAGCAGAGTTTGCGGTAAGCGTGCAAGCGAATCTAAGTATTAGGTAAGATAGTCAGGATACTAGACTCTTGACCTTGCTTTATCCGCTTCCGTAGCTTTCGCGTCGTGAATTACCCCGCGCCAACCTGGATACTTTACTCGTTTTGAACCTATAGGTAAGATGGAATAACTTCTGCGTATGATAATTTTCCCTTTTGACGAAAACTGCGGGCGTGTTTGAGCATAAGCCATGAAATTTATGCAACACAACACTTGACTTAAGGCGTGTACTGAGGCTGATGTGTGCGAATGTACGGCTGATATGGCGAAACGCACTTTCTAAATATCTAAGAAAACAAAACATAAATCTATAAATCTACTAAAATGTCACAAAGGTTATTGGTTAGTCTCCGTTATTTCAATCCATGATTAAAAAACATTTGAAACATTTTTTTCTTACTAAAGTCCCCATTCCTTCTATTGAAGTCGAATAAAAAGGTCATCATCTTACTCTAAAAAATTTTATTTTAAAAGTCTGATTTTTACGGTGTCGCACAAGTGTCACGGCAAATTGATTTTTTTCCACGGTAAATTAAACTTCTCACAGAAAATAAAACTTTATCTTAACCTTATCTCTACGATGGAGAACATTGTGTTGCATTTGTTTCTTTAATGTATCTGTTTTATTATGTATACAATCACTCGAAGATCAGTACAATCCCTCGAGGGTAATATAACGTCACTAACATACGGTAAAATAAACTTTTGACGGCAAATACCCGGCTTGTTACCCGCAGACAGACAAATTGTACCTTTGTGAAATTCTCAGTTTCCTCAATATGAAATGCTTGGTCTTAGTAAAAAAGTTTAGTCAATCTTTCGTTGCCAGGTCTTTTGTGGGAGTTGAAAGGTTTTTTAAATGGTTCCCTTTGAACAAAATATTCAGAAAAACGTCAGAAAAGTTGTTGAGCAACAAAATTTTGCAATTTTGCAATTTTTACGATATTCAAAGTAAAGAAACTCAGAAATGAGTTATACCAAAACCCTACAAACCATGCAATTTTTTAGAAGTATATGGTAAGGTTGATTTACTTGATGATCTTTTTACCTCCATAAAAGGCCTGCTAACAAGAGATTCACCAAAAACGTTTTTACTAGGAATGACCATTATTCATATTTGGAGACTCCGAGGAAATGGAAAACGTATCATTTGTCTGTCCTACCTCTTGGGTTAGGCAAAACGCCCAGTTATAATTATGACTCCGTGGAAAAAGTTTTCCATGACACTTGTGGTCACCATAAATTTTGGAAACCAAATTCGATTGCGGTTTTATAAATTCATCAAATTCGGGAAAATTTTATAATCGTAAATTCATTCCCATTTATTTTCGACCGGAAAGTCATGCCATTCTTGTATTGAAAATGAATGAATGAAATTGAATGAATGAATGAATGAAATTTTATTTACCTTAAAAAAGGAGGGGGGCCACCACACTAGCTAAGCTAAACAAAGGAGGCGGCCACCGAAAAGTTACAAGTCTAAGATACAAAATACCTATAAAAACACGACACGCACACACAAATAGTTCCTCTGTGCAGTTCTTCACATTAATAGGTCCATAGCCATAGAGTTCCAAAACCCTAATAAAAAGGCTAACTCATCCCTCTGCTTATTTGAAACGGAAATCTACCATGTTGTGACCCATATCATAATGAATTGCACATAGAAATATAGCAACGCCAGCTAATTCACTACAAAGTGAGTCGCATCATGGTGGATCCTTGTACGAAAATAACCTGCATTAAATAAAATACCGGCGTGGTATTGAGAACTGCTATTCAGTTGTTTATTAGGTCAGTGGCTAGGCCTCATCTTATCAAAATGGGAAAGCTTGGGGAGGCTAAATATGAATTCTAACATTAAAAAAAAATTGCTCTATTCACAATCTGTTTGAAAGACAATTTTTTGTGTTTATTGTTACAAAATTCTTGATTTCTGTCAGGATAACCGATGTAATTTGCCCAAAGAACACGCACATCTAAAAAGAATAGAAATACTACAAAAAGTAATGATGAAATAACAGGAATAATCTGTTGTACCAAAGACTCTTTAGCTTCTTGATTGTACGTATCATAGACTACGCACTCCTTTTGGAACCCTTAGTCACTTCCTTACCCCTCTGTAAAATTCCCGTTCCCGCGCGACAGACCTATTTTCGCCCGCGCGCTGCTGACGGCTTTTTCTTACACGGACTATGTAATAGTCTATCAATCACCAAAATTATATAGAAGGAGTCTAAAATTTTTGTCCAAAAATTACATTCCCTGAAACTTTACTTGTAGCTCACATTTTGGGCTCAGTAAGCTGCGTGCCGTATAAAGTAAAAAAGTATTCAAAGACTCAACACTTTTTGACGAAGCGGAACACCAGTTCGTTTTTCCTGCATGACATTCATTTGTCTCCAATCAAACTAGACTCACTAGCAAGTCTCTTTTCCGAAAGCACCGAGAAATTGAGAAATCTAATCCAAAATGGGTAAATCTGATATATAAAAGTGCTGTACGGGAATTGCGAGAAAGGAAATTATTTTTTCAACCCTGATTGCCGTACGCACACTCTCCATCGCTGCGCTTTTTTTAATTTGCGCCGCTATATCTAGTGGCTTAAGGAAAATAATTGACTAGTTAACTTGTATACCTTCAAACATGCTTTTTGATCGATAAGGTATATTTCGCCTGCACAAACAATCAAACATAAATGCACAACAAAAAACGCTTTTTGACAATGTCTTTTTTGTTTACTCCCAGCTTAAAAAGTGGTAAGATATTAGAAGCCACCATTATGAATCTACGTATGACGTATTTTTGAAAAAAATATTTGACGTCAATTAAAGTTTCAGATCCTTCAGTTTAATAGAAGAATTTCTAGAATAAAGTCATAAGCAAGAAAATTGCTTTCTCTATGAATAAAGTAATGGATACTTACATCGAAGAAATGGAATACAAGAAGGAAAATGAAACTTTAGATTCAATCGTCCATAAAGTTCAGTCAATGGCAACATTAAGGGAGGAATTGATAGAACATCGGATAGGAATAAAGCAAAAGCTATCTGATATCAATCAAAATCGAGTGGGACATACCACAATCACTGGAACAGAATCCAGAAGATTGACAAACGAATGTACACCGCCACGGTTTGATAAAAGTTATTACGAGGGACAATTTAATTTCTTGAGAAATCAGTTGAAAAAGTCTGATAATATGTTGTATGAATATTACAAGAGAACAGGGAATTTCATCAAACAAATTCATCGTTTGGAAAGAAAGAGAGAGGAGTTGGTCGAGATGATCAAAGATACGCTAATTGAAATGAAGATAGCGATGCGTCGAGAGCCGAAACAGTGTGGTATGTAGATAATTATATCCACTATCTTTTATATATTTTTTTATCTAAGGTATTTTTTAAAGAAAATCGCTAAATTATATCATGCAAAACGTGATTTTTTTCAAGACCTCAAAACTACATGAAATTTTATTCAACACCTAAAATATTAAAAATGTTTTTTTGTATTACAGAAATTTGTGAAAAATTAACAAGGCCCATCTTTGACCCAACATATTCGATGGAAGTGTTCTTGAAGGACGAAATTACACGAAAAAGTAAAATTGGGAATCACATGGCATTCCCAAGTGACGAGATCCTTGAGACGTCCCGGTTGCAATTAAAGAAACTCTTGGAAGAAGAGACGAGAATTCAGATTGCTGATAAAGCAAACTGTGTAGAACGTTCAGATAACCAAATCCTCGAGAATAAACGTAATATGAAAGCGAAATCGCAAAATATGAAGAAAGAAAAAGAAACGAAAATGGAGTCTGTCACTAAACAAAATACGCGAAATGATCAACTCGAGCAATTTTCTTGGAACAAAAATGAAACAAAAATCTCCTACAAAATTGCGAAGAATACAAAATCGAAGATTATGAAGGAAAAAAACGATAAAAGAATTGAAACTGGCGCTGAAGAAAATACGGAAAATGTTCAACTCAATCCATGGTTTGGAAAAGAAAATGAAACAAAAATCTCCAACGAAAGCGCGGAGAAACCGATTAAAAACAACGCTAAAGAGAAATCGAAGAATGGGAATGATGGAAAGGGTGCAATTGGAGGAAAAGACGATTTAGTAATCGAAGAAATGAAGAAGCAAATAAAAGGGCTACAAAAACAACTTCTAAAAGAGAAGAGAATAATTGTTAGAGCCAACGAGAAAAATGTGAAATTACAAAACAGTTTGATTGAAGCAGAAAAAGCTCACCAAGGCCATCTGGTGGATTTGAAGAGAGAACGCCATGGTTTTCTCTCTGCATTTAAAGAAAAACGAGAAAATGAAGAAAGGAAATTAGAAGAAATAGTAAAGAACATGATCAAAGATCACAAAAAACAACAAAGCGAGTTGGACAACTTCCGAGTTGAGCTAGAAAGGGAGAAATCCAACATGAAACATGAGACTTTGAAAGAACGTCAACGAAATAAAGAATTAGTTGGACAGAAGAATGGATTAGCAAGAGAATTGTTCAAGATGAAAGAGAAAATGAAGATGAACCTGACTGAACAAAGAAATGTTGGTTTGAATGAAATGAACTCAGGGCCTCAAAAGGAACAGCAACTGCCTTCAATAGTGAAACAAACAGCAGTGATATTGCGCACAAATTCCTAAAACAAAAAAATATAGAAAGAAGAATTGTTAATTTATTTGAATTTATTTTGGTTACATAATTTTGTATTTTATATCATATCATTTTTTGTAATTATTTCTCATTATTCCCGCGCCAGGTACCATAACATAATTTTACACAATATTTTTTAATTTTTTCTGTCTTTTGATTTCGATGAAATTTTTTTAAATTCTGTGAGCTACCATTTATAACTTTCTCGATGTCATATGGCACAGTCATGCTAGGCTGTATAATACGGTTTATTCAGGCACAAACTGAAGCTTTTTGGTATCAAGGCTCGCACGAAAATATTTATGGGCCGGAGAAGTTCAAGAGAAGCGACGTCCAGAGTCTAATATCTAGACTAGGGACTCCTAGTTAAGTGCCTAACTTGGTCTGTTAAAAAGAGGTGCCCAAATCAAAAGCCCAATTTTGTTCAGATGTAATAGTATTCCAAATTTCAGAATTTTATGCCTTGTGGCTCTGGAAATATATTTGGGGGATATTAGTACCCTCCTCAGTACTTTGACTTGTACCATAATAGGTATGTGCTTCCAGGGGGTGAGGTCAAAAACTAATAAGAAACATATTCGTGTGCCCGATAAGTAAAGAACGTCTTGATGGTTTTTGGAGCCATAGACCTTTCAAAAATTGCAAATATCGAAATCGATCACTTTTTGATGACGAAATCTTAACAAAAATGATGAATTTTTATCTTTTACATAAATGCACATGGAATGTTTACCTGGTCAATATCTTCATGTGTGTGACCAACCATAAGAAATGACAAGCGCACTTTTTTTACAAGGCCCACACAGTGCCAGAACATTCCTACTATTATTTTCTTTCCAAAAGTTGTCAAACTGGATGTAAAGAATGGCAGCTCTAAGAGTGAAAGAAAATAATTTGAAAGAAAACATTTCCTACCCGCTTAACAGCTCTGCCTTAAATTAATTACCCCCTTGAATATATGTGGACCAATGTCAACTGTCAAATGTTTCTTCACTTTTGCTTCCTTGAAAAATATTTTTCATCTCATTTGAGTGCTTTTTTATATTTTAGCAATCTTATCAAAAAAATAAAAACATCTACAAAATTGAAATCTCATGTTTCTTCAAATAATCGTGCCTTTAATTCAGACATCAGTTAAATTGCACAAATCTTATTCAAACTAAAATGTTAGCAAAGACAACAAAGTTTTTTTATCATTTGAATATCATCGAATTTTAAAACTGGGATATTCTTGCAGTGCAAAATGCGCTAAGAATATTTTTAATCTGTAAAACAACGAGGATTTGTGTGCTAGTTTTAAATGAGAAATTAGATTTTGAAAGTAAAATTTGATTCACCGATTTTCATGACTATATATTAGATGTGGACAAATACGTTTTCCAAATTCTGTAAAATGAAATCTTAAGTTCATAATATCTTAACCCAATATATCCTTGTACTTTTTAACAACATAACCGTATTACTATGAATATCATAGTAAGTGCATTTGCCGTTATTTATATGATTATCATAATAATAGGATTTAACAAAAGTTAGGTTTAGAAACCCGGGTAGGGGCACTGTTCATCCGGGTAGGGGCACTGTTCACTCGGGTATTAATAAAACGAATATATTGATAAATGTCGTTAGGGAATTTCCCCATGACAAAACCACAAGCATTTGTAACAATGAATAAGCTTGATGTGAATGGCTTCTAATACTAATTCGATAATAAATTGGGCGCGAAGCGATTTATTTTTTAATTTCATTTAATCTGAATGCAAATGCACTTACTATGATAATCCTAGTAATAAGGTGTGCGGATATGTTGTTTTTAAATATTAAGTCCGATTGTTTTACACAAGATGAAAGATACATTTTTGCAACATCTGATGCCCTGTATCCGTTTAATTCAGCAGCGTATTGCTGTATTCACTTTGACACTGCAAAGCTTTTTGCTTCTCTCTTCCTCCCTTCCTTATTGCCCATAAAATTAGTAAAAAACCTATGCAGAGGAGTATTTTTTTTAACCGGCACGCAATCCTGCACGACTTTGTGATTGTCTTTCCCATCTCGTCTTCTTTCCTCAAGAATATCTTTTTGCAACCTTGAAAATCTAATAAAATAAATTTATTTTAACTAAATTAAACATTCGTTGGATTCCAGTACTTCATACTGATAAAAGTTCAAAAGCGGTACCTACTTAAAGACTGAGCTACCTACGCAAAAGTAAATGCTCGATAATAATTTCTGGTGATAAATACACCAAGAAGCAACATTTTGAGTAAGCGACGCTGGAGCCTCAGAACAACTAATTCTATTTGACAAAGGTATATACTTCTGTGTCATACTTCTAAGCCAAATTTAGATCATTTTCATCGGGGACAGATTAGAATCAAAAAGTTGGAATTACCTTTAGTCTGAGATTCCATAGGTACAGCACCAAAGACGTCGACAGATTTTATTTTGTTTGATGGAAAAAGACTGACATTTGATATAAATCTCTACAAGTTTGGATATCGTAGACGTCAAAATTTTGCACATAGACTAATTAAAATATGCTGCATTTGATGATGACATTTAACATTTCTAATTCTAAAAATTTCCACCTGTTAGGCCCAATTTGGTCCCGAAAATTAATGTGCAAATTTTCAGCCAAAAATAAGCTCTTTTAATTTTTAGGACCAAATTGGGCCTAACAGGTGTTGACAGTAATGACAGGTGTCAATTAACTTTTCCTAGACTTTATTTGGATCGTTTATTCCCAAAAGTGGCTCGTTTCAGGTCGTTTCAGATCGTTTCAGGTGGTTTCAGGTGGTTTCAGGTAGGTCGTTCCGCTTTTTAGTAAGTACCAAACATCTCAATTATTTACGTCACCAGGGAAAAAGGTTTGAGCGATCCTTTTTGATTAAATAGTGTTTCCTTCAAGGGAAAACTCATCAGTCGCAAAATTCTTTAAAGGTTAGTTGCTGAAGTCAGATGATTTGTTAATTTGTTCTTGAAAAGTCATAATGAAAAGACAGGGGGGGGGGGGGTGTTTATTTCGCACACAAAGGTATTGGTAAAATAGAAGTAAAATCGAAATTGTAATTTCATTTTTTATCAACATTCATGTCTATCACTCGTGAAACTGAAAAACAAAATTAATTAGTTAATCAAAAAACTTATCAATGCATCTAGATTCAGTATACAGTTATAAATATCTAGAGTTTTAACTCTCTTGTTTAAATACTAAATTATTTGAAACATCTTTAACTCACTGGAGAAAATCTGGTTAAAATAAACTACAGATGATGTATCAACTAGTAGCTGAAACGACATCATAACCAGTGTGTCAAACTAGACAATTTGTGACGATTTGTCAACCTTTATGTTTAAATTCTTTCCTATTTTAAAGATCAATAGGTTTGTAACAAAATCATGGATTTTAAAAGGATTTCACAGCTTTATATACTTATATATACTTATATTAATAACAGTATCCTTTTATTTGAATTTACTTGAATTTGAAATAACTCTTTTAGTTTTTTGTAGTACCCTGCAGAGATTAAAGTATAAAAAATTAACTTTCATACCGTTAAAAGTTCACAATAAGAAGTTTGATCCTTGGTTTGATCTAGAAATTTGACCTTCTGTAATATCTTTAAGATCTTACGTAAAATTGAATTTTAATTCATACACATAGTAGCTCAAATTTTATTAATCAGTCTTTATCTAGAGTGTCAAAATAATTTCCAAGATTGAAAACAAATCATTGTTAAAGTTATATACACAAGTTATATACACCAGGAATCGCAAACAATTTTCTTCCAAGTCTTTGTTTTAATTCGACAACTTTGTTCGATAAGACATATTAGTTATTTGATAATCTAAAACGTGTTTTTCCAGTATCTAACCAAGTCAAATTTATCTGTACATTGTAATGCCGATTCATCATCTGCAGCAGCAGTAAGATACTAAAGCTATCAGCAGGACACCACCAATCATTCCAAAAACAATCCCTAGCAATGCACCCATTGATAAATTTGAACCGCCACCGGAGCTCCTGGATCTGTACCGCCCACCACGGCTTCCCCCACGACCACCACCACGTCCACCACCACGTCCACCACCACGGGGTTGAGGGTCTGGGGATCTTTTGACCCGAACTAGAACTTCGTCTTCTTCATCTTCTTCAAAATGATCGCTATGAAATGTTTTCATTTGTTGGTGTTCTTGCTTCGGAATCGGTTCAGCTGATACTGTGTTTAGCGTACTGCTCAAGTCATATTTAAAACTGATAACAACAAACAAGCAGAATATCAAGACAATAAGTTCCTTCAACATAACTAATATTATAATTTGATAGATATTTGCTAATATGTTCTTCCTTGTTTGATTTCCCCCTTCGCTTTTAGCACTATGCTCGTTATGTGCGTATGGTGTGGATTTTTAACCTTATATATTACAACAACAAAAACAATCAATTCATTGCGAAATCTTATATGTAAATGTTATTACATACTAAAGCAAGTTTCATTTGTGGTATATATGTACGAATTACGTGCAAGACGTCAAACATTCTTATGTCAGCGTTTTTCTTATCTTTGAAACGTCACCATTTTTTCACCAGATAAGTCGAAGTGGGGGGGGGGGGGGGGGGGGGGGGTTGTTT
>JAUBWS010053722.1:0-17266 GCA_032270445.1 Darlingtonia californica
TAATGAGAATCAATTGAAAAATATACTAATAAAAGTGACACTTTCTTTGAAAAACCATTTGACCCATTTGTAAAAAAATTATTGGTGGCTACGGCACTGCTACTTTGTCGATTTTCATGAAAACCACATAATTTTAAAGATTTTTCGAAGAGCTTTCTGCTGTTATCAAATCATTAATTGAAAAATTGGAGTTTATATTTTGCGTTTCTAACATGAAACGTAACAGACACTACTTACGTGTTCTACATATGTAGAGTCGCTGGTACACGCTAGTATTTCAGGTGCTGGGACCATTTAAAGATTAAGCTATATAGGGATTTAACTAAGGCTTAGAAATTATAAAATTTCAAACACTTTTGTGGAGAAAAGACTTATACCGTCTGACAGCTTCAAAGGTATTGTATGGGAGACTTCAAAAGGAGTATAGCCAAATGCTGCACAGATTTTGAGATATTGGCATGATAAAGTGACAAAAATTATCAAAATTAGCAAGAACGGCATAATCGGCATTCTTGAAATCAGTAGAGAATATATGATACAGTCGTTGAAAAGTTGAAATTTGAAATTCATTTCCAGGGTATGAATAGATCTGGTGACGAGAAGAACAAGGAAAACAGTGACACGAACAGCCAACCTTCACCTCCAAAGACAAGTAAATCCAGTAAAAGCCTACTCAAGGATGAAGAGATCAATAAAGATGATAGTCCAACATCTTCAAAACTTGAAACATTGAATCCAAATAACCAAACACCAATCGAACACATCGTTTCAAGGACAGACTTAGAACTCTTTGAAAAGGCCAAACAGAAGGCTGCTGAAATCACGGTGAGTGATGTTAAAAAAATATGTTTAAAACTTTAAAAAACAGTGCATTTTCCAGCCATCTAGAGGCACTAAAATTAAAAATTTATTCATAGTATAAACACCATTCTTCCCCAAGAATAAAGCCCCTGACCCTAATGTAAAGTGCATCTGCATGGATTTTGTAAAATTGCCATTATTTATCATCATTAAAGGTGATTAACGTATTGTATCCAAATTCTGTTAGTTCTTTCTTGGTATTTACGATATTATGTAAATAGTGAGTCGATTGTTAAGCACTTTTATGCATTTTAAGTTTCGGAAGTAGGGTGTCTACTTACAAAAACCAGGGAATTCAGATGCCTTCAAAAAAAATCAGGGGAAGGTCTGGGAAATCTGCTTGATTTCATGGAAAGTCAGGGAAAATCATGGAAAAAGCTTGTGTTTTTAAAATGCATTTTTCTAGCGATTCTTAAAGCTAACACTCCAAAAACTTTCTTATGCGTTGGACCCAACCATGGTGGTTCGCCCGTTGTCTCTACGCTAAATTCCCCAGTTTTAAGTTTTATTTTAAGAGGGCACTTAGTTAGCTGAAAGATCGGTATTACCCTTTATTGCACGCTCCACTCTGGTGGCGATGCACCTGATGATATTCAGATCTGCTTCTCGCTTCACCGCGCGCTGCGCTGTTAACACGGAAGCGAAAAAGAAGAGGATCTTTTTTTCTCGGTCCGTGTCTTTAGAACGTCAGTGTACCGGGCAATCGGGTAAAACCTCGACCACCTTTCGTATGTCGTTTCCATGATTTGCGTGAGCATCAAAACGTGTCTTAGTGATGAGTGATTATTGATTAAATGCCGGTGAAACTTTGATTAGCATCTAATTATTTCCAAACCAGCCACACAACGTTTACGTTGCATAGTACGGTTTATCTGACCTTGTCAATGTCCTGCCTAGCCTAATTTGCGACGCGGGTTTGCGTAGTTACACATTTTGTCCCAGGGCTTCTAAAGTTTTGCTTCTGACACGGTGATGTGCTTTAAGTCCTAATTTTTAAGCATCATTCGATGGGGACGTAGTTTACGACGTATCAAAGAGAAGGCGTAAATGTAGTTTCTTTTTGATCCATTAGTTTAATGTTCTCAAGGCTATTGAAAAACCCGGGTTTTTGATATACAGACTATACTTAAGTAAGTAAGTAGGTCGGGGAGGCCTAGTGTCAGTATCAGCCGTACAACGAGGAAGTCTATCCCCTTTTCGATTGCGCTAGACCAGGGAGTTATATTGCTGAGGCGGAGCGCCACACCTGCCGTCAGCTCCCAGTGACCAGATCAGATTACTTTCACTGTGCTACTCATGCGTTTAGTGGACGAGGGTCGGGCTCGAACCAGGAACCTTTCATTTGCAAGGTGATCGCTCTACCGACTGAGCTATCCGACACTATTTTTGCACATTATTTTTTTTAGGGATTGGGGGTTTTTATCTAAGAATAGAAAAGATTACTAAAAAATTATGATGACATAACCTGCTGATTTAACAATTTTTCTTGATCTTGAAAGCTGATCCCCCACTTAAAAAGGGGGGGGGGGGGGTTCCAAGCCAGACTGCACTGGACACCTTGAACATCATGAAAATTTTATTCAGTGTTTGAACAGAATTCCCCCACCAGCACCAGGGAATTCTAAAAGGGGCTACCATGTTTCAGCATCGAAAGCTTCCAGAAGGCGCTGAACTTTGGACCTATGACTTCTCAGCTAAACGACTTATTCACTCAGCCATAGAACCGCGGTCGTTTAAGAGTTAAATGTCTTGCATTTATAACCTGTTAATAGCATGCTAATATGGTCTAGCCAAAGGATAAGCGCTTGTACGTGCTCAATAGAGAGCCCTGGTAAAAAAAGAAATATATATTAAAACAACCATAAATACCAGATATCTGCTGATAGAGCTTTGTATCGTCGTATCATGATATTATTAAGCATTATGTACAAAAAAGTATTATGACTAAAGAAAACGAAAGCAATAAGTTTGGAATAAACATAGAGGCTTCAAACTTAGCGACTAAGCCTACGTAAATGTTTTAGACTAACTCGGCCCACTCTACACAACCGTCGAGGTTTCCTTATAACATCTTGACGTTACAAATATGCGGTTTGGGCGGTTGAGAGACCCTTATGTCAGCTGGTCCCTATCCACGTAGAACAAGATACGAAAGACCTAATATGCTAGGCGACTGTGTATATTTTTCCATGCTAAAAAGCTAGTAAAAGTAATCCCGATGGATATGTACAATGTGGATCAATCAGTCCAGCTTTTTCCTCGGTCGCCTTCAAGCAACTAATCTAAAATCCATTCTGTATCTCGAACTTTTTCCGATAAGAGAACGTGATCCATCGACCTTATTTAGCGCTGGCCCATAATTAACGCTGTCATTCATTATTCAGCACGTCCAAAGATTTTTCGAATAAAATACTTTATTGGACTTTCCTGGCTTCCGATTTAAAGGTGATTTTCTACTTATTTCAGACTTGGTGTTGCTAAGAAGTATTAATAATTTATTTTATCTTATTTGAGGCCCATATTTTTATTTTCTAAAGGATAGCTTCTTTGTTGTTTATCAGAACTGTCACCTGCCTAGCCGGGAAAAACATACACGGGGCCTGATAAAATTAACAGCGGCTAACAATTTTTCATTAATGGAAGCCCAGGCCCTGCTTGAGAGGAAAAGCATCGCAAGGGAACTCTTGACTCCGGTTTACGTGTTCTGTTCCTTTTGCCACTCAGCTACAAATAGATGTTTGATTAATTTCATAGGCGTTAGAGAAAGATATGGCTCCAGCGCTTGACGGCCTGAAAATTGCGGTATTTGGTGAAATCGAGATCGAAGCTTGGTACAAATCGCATTATCCACTAGAGTTCTGCAAGTTGCCAAGAATCTTTATATGTGAATTTTGTTTGTCGTATTTACAATCTGAAACCATATACAAGAGGCACATGGTAAGTTTGTATTGACTTTTCCATTTTCATACTTTGTGTACATATACGTGAACATTTTGATAGATATTAGCAAGGTTACGCAAAAAAATATCTACGACGTACAACGTTGCACAGCCGTTCTGGAAATTAGCATTACAAGCAACTTTCAGCAGCACAATCGGTCAGTGTCTAAGTTCGGCCGCCGGTACGTCGTAGATTTCTCTTTGCGTAACCTCCCTATTATAGAATGCTGATGACCAATTTCAAAGCCCGAAGGCGTACCTTCGCAAAGTTTTTTTTCTTAAGGAACACGGTTTTTGAGGCAGTCAAAGTCAATATTTCTGCTGGTTGAAGTTTCTTAGTTTTTTATAATCTGAGCCTCATGTTTCTTATTCTCGTGTTTCCTAAGAACAAAAACGTGTATTGATTATCTATATGCACAACCGTTTCCCCGGAACTATCACTTTTGTAGGGAGCATATAGCAAAAAGCTCGTCCCGAAAGTTGTAAAAGTTGTCAAAAATGAAGGTGTTAGAATTAATTGATAAGTTTGTGGAATGGGTGCCCACAAAGTTCAGGATCAAAACGCCGAAAAAAGTAGAGCAAAAGCTCCTTTAGTTTTCGAGTAAGGCCAAATCTAGTATTTTCGCTATTTGAATGTACAGGAGGTTAAAAAACACTAAAAATGTGAGAAATCATTCATTTTCACCCTTAAACAAGTTGTTTAGAGACATTAAATCTTTTTCTGTTTTGATCTGTTTTCATACTTAAAAAACATAATTCTGGAGTATTTTGAAGGCGGGAATTCTGAAATATCACTATTTTTCTCAAGTTTTGGGTGCGAAATGTGGTAAAAATTGGCAAATTTTGCACATTTAGCTGCATTTAGCTAAAATTTGAATGCCAAAATTGTCGTTAAATGGGTTTTTGGGGTAAAATATTATTCAAATAAGTTTGTTTCATGGAAACATGTCATTAATATTAAGAAAAATCAGATTTTCATGATTTGATTGAAATTTTTATGTTAGTTTCTACAGATTTTATGTATATGTGATGTTTTATGCACTTTTTAATTTATAACAAAGTGAGAAAAAAAAGTGTGCATTACTTTTTTCAGACTGAGCTGTGTTTCTTGGACTTTTTTAGTCAAAAACAGTATTTTCAGGGCCAAAATTTGCATATTTCAACTCGTCTGTACAAAAATACTTCATCATGTTATATATCGTTGGAAGAGAAATTTTGAATAGATTCTAAATATGTCTTCAGGCGCGGATCCAGTGGTACTGCAAAATTAGAGGAGGAGAGCGAAAGGTAATTTAAAAGTCATTATCTATTACATGATGACAATAGATAATGACTTTTTAATGATCTTTTACACTCCTCCTGTAATTTTGCAGTACCACTAGATCTGCGCTTGGTCTTTTCCAATTCATATTCGTTTCAAGTTAGTATGCTTTAATCTACTCTCAAAAACCTTGAATGAGTTTTTGCTATATGCTAGGGCCGTTTAGAACAACTCAAATAAATGTATGAAAGGATATTGAGTTTTCACTTAGGTTATTATTTTGTTAATGTGGATCGTAAATATGAAATTCGCCAATATTTAATGACTTTATTAAGATTTATCTTATTTTATTGTACACGGATACAATAGAAATACGTTGTATGTGACAATTACAGCTGCGAGTTGTCTCCCTACAAATGTTCATGTACACAAAGCATGAATTTGGGCTCATATGTCCGATAAAGTCTGCTGAGGTCCTTTCAGATGTCGTGTTTTTACTTAGATTTATAAGTAATAGTGGATTTAGCTTTAAAAAAAAGCTTTGCGTTAATATTCTCACATAAATTTTTGTATTGTGACATATTTTTCTCTTTAGGAAAAGTGTGTCGTAAAACATCCTCCAGGAGAAGAAATATACCGGAAAGATAATCTGTCTGTTTTCGAAGTTGATGGCAAATCAGCTACGGTAGGTTTTCAAGGATATTAAAGTGAAGTGACAAACATACAGCTTTCATACGCCAGCTTCTATACCCGTCTCACTGTGTGGCAAATAGAAAATAAACCATTCGCGAATTTACGCGAAAATCTTAAAATGTCCTACCTTATCGGACAAAAAAATGTCGAACAAAATTTTCGTCGGGCAAAAGTGGCGAAAAATCAATTTTCAAAAACTTGATTTTATATAAAAATCACACGAATTATTGTGTACGTTATCGGGGAAAAATCGGGTTAAATTTAATCGGGTAAAAATTTTGAAAAGTCACTTTTCCCCGACTAAATTTCAAAATAAATAGTGTCATAAACACCTAACAAAATATTTTCGATCAAATCTTTCATCATCTACGTCAATTTGTAGTAAAAAGTAACAAGAATGCGCTTTAATTTTTTCATGCAACTGGTAGTAGTTCCAATGTCATAAATGCTGTAATATCCATAGAAAAGAAATTTCGAAAAGATTGAAATTAAAATTTAAAGTCGGTTATAAAAAGAATAGGGGAAAAGTATTAGTTGAGGAAAAAAAAAGTTTATATTAACTTGAGGAAAAGAGAGAGCCAGGCACAACTTCAAATAAACTTTCAAACCATACTCAAAAGTTTATTTATGAATTCAGACTATTGCACAATTCAGACTATTGCTTGGTGAGCCAATCAAAACAGGAGCAGAGAATTCTGCGCTAGCTCCCCTTTTTGCCATGAACTGTAACAAAAACCCGGCAGAACTATGGTGGAAATTCGGGCCACGTTTCCTGGTTAGCTATTCATAGGCGTTCCTTTGACGCATGGTCCGAATGATTTCACGTTTGTGTTGCGGACGATTCGTCTTCTTTTTCGAGATTTTTTGTTAAAATTGATGCCTTTTTGCCACAATATTTCCTTGTGTCATGTTAAATTCGTCTCCTCTTTCTAGGTGTACTGTCAGAACTTATGCCTATTCGCGAAAATGTTTCTGGACCACAAAACATTATGGAATGATGTGGCACCGTTTCTCTTTTATGTGATGACAATAGCTGACGAACGTGGTTGTAATATTGTTGGATATTTTTCAAAGGTTTGTCAAATGTTTAATTCATTTACTTTTTGCTTGTTGGAATATTCTTCACATACGTTTGGTGGATGCGACTTACTTTGTCGAATTTCTGCGAAGGCAGTCGAGGAAAGTTTTTAAGATTTCGTTAAATGCTTAAAAGTCACGTTGACAAAGAGGGCGATTTCTGATTTTTAGAAATATTGAGCTACACAAAAAACCGTGAACTTGTTTATACAGTTATGCAAAAATGCTTTTTTCAAGAATATTGATTTGTAACATCATGAACTTGTAATATGATGAAAATTATAATATCTCCTCACAAATGATTTTTACTATTTTCAGGAGAAGGTTTCGTTTTTAAATTACAATGTATCGTGTATTCTGGTGCTTCCCCAACACATGCGAAAAGGATATGGAAAACTTCTAATAGAATTCAGTGAGTTTTTGTTTTGTTTTTCATAAAATATATATTCTTGGGGATAATGTCGTTCTTTTCTACTGAAGTCTCCTGGCAACTTCCTAGAAACGGTTTAGCCACTTGGGACTCTATCCAGCGCCATAACCACTCGACGACGGCTCAGCGAGAGCAAATAAGAAAAAATTAAACTGAAAATGTTTAGAGAAAACTTGAACAGCGAGCCTCAGATAGGATTTGACTGGTTCTCTTAAAAAGATCGTGTTGGTTAAAAGTGGCCTACGAATATGCAAAATACTTCATTTGAAAACAAAATTTGATTTATTAGATATGTATTTCCCTTTTCGTTTCTTCTCAAAACCTAATGTTGAAATATGTTTGTATAATATCATTTTTAACAATAAAAATCGCAATACAAACCTCTGCTGATAATTTATTGGTGTACATTGCCGACGCAAATTAATACTAAATTCAACGTTTGCCTTGGCAATAAATTTGCCGACGAATTTTCTCTTAAATTTCAATGTTTATGTTAGCGATATTTATATTTGGCAGACAGTAGCCCAAAGATTGAAATTTTTTTTATTCGACAGCGTGTATTAGAATAAGTGTAAATTGTTTATTTCTATAGCATCTGGAAATCCCGTTTTAAAACATTCTGTATGTTTATTCTAGGCTATCTACTTTCACAACAAGAGGGAAAGACAGGGTCGCCGGAAAGACCCTTGTCCGATCTCGGATTAATCACGTATCGGAAATTTTGGCAGGACAAGTTGCTGAACTATTTAATGGATTATACAGAGGATAACATAAGTATTAAAGGTATCATTCATGTTTTTGGACACATTAACCCAGTCCAGTGGGAAAAATTATTAAAAACACTATGAGGAGGAGTGTTGTTCTTTTTAAAGGGCATGAAGTTCTGCTTCTACCTACGTGCTCTACAGTATGTAGAGTCTGGTACAGGCTAATTTTTATAGTAGCGACACACAAATTGCAAAAAAAAATGCACAAAACTTTTGATACATTAAGTTTTGCTAAAGGCTCGACCGAGAAATGTTTGTATTTCAAAGGAATAAAGTTTCGCGGCTGGACGAATTTAGGATAATTTGCTGGAAAAATGTGGCAAAAGTAGTGGTTGTTGATTTTTAAGGAGATCTATTTAGCAAGTCGATTCATGACTATTTTCGTCTGATTGCTTTAGGGATTAGTGAAAAGATGGCACTACATCCGAACGATATTGTCAGCACCCTTCAGTTCCTTGGTATGTTAAAGTATTGGAGAGGGACGCACAAAATACTATTGAGAAGGGTTAGTATAAATCTTGTTAGAGTTTTTTTTTTTTAGGGTTTCTATGAATAGAATCATTTACTATATAGCATTAACAAAATTCTCAAATTTTAGCATTTTCATCATTTATTGACAGTTAAACCCTTGAACTGCTGGAAAAATTCCAGATTTTCGTTAACTTTGGCATACAGACTACAGACTGCCATCCCTGGTAAACAGTAATCGTGGAGGTTTTACCTTCCCTAGGTTCCATGCCTTAATTTTTTTTTCATTCTAGCTAGAGTTTTTGATAACTGGCACTTAAGTCGTTGAATATCACACAATCATTGATAATTTTTCGTATTCGCATCTTGGTTTGTGCACACGAATAACTTTCTCAAAGAAACTTTCATCGAACAGACTCTTTTCTTCTCAACAGTATACGATGTGTTCCTCTCAAATATTTCATATGATTTTGTGTGCACAAACCAAGAAAATTATCATTGATTGTGTGATATTCAACGATTTAAGTGCCCAGTTGTCAAAACTCTAGCAAGGATGAAAAAAAAATATCAAGACATGGAACATAGGGAAGGTAAAACCTCCGCGACCACTGTGCCAGGGATGGCAGTCTGTATGCCAAAGTTAACGAAAATCTGGAATTATTCCAGCAATTCAAGGGTTAAATTGTCAAGAAATGATGAAAATGCTGAAATTTGAGAATTTTGTTAATGCTATATAGTAAGTGATTCTATTGGTAGAAACCCTAAAAAAAAAAACTCCAACAAGATTCACACTAACCCTTCTCAATAGTATTTTGTGCGTCCCTCTCCAATACTTTAACATGCCAAGGAACTGGAGGGTGCTGACAATATCGTTCGGATGTAGTGCCATCTTTTCACTAATCCCTAAAGCAATTAGACGAAAAAAGCCATGAATCGGCTTGCTAAATAGACCTTCTTACAAATCAACAACCACTACTTTTGCCACATTTTAAACTCATTTTAAAGGAAGAAATTTCAACGAGAAGAAAATTTTAAGGTTTCGCGGTTTTTTGTACTTTTCGAAAGTTTCTTCCAGCAAATTATCCTAAATTCGTCCAGCCGCGAAAGTTTATTCCTTTGAAATACAAACATTTCTCGGTTGAGCCTTTTGCAAAACTTAATGTATCAAAAGTTTTGTGCATTTTTTTGCAATTTGTGTGTCGCTACTATAAAAATTAGCCTGTTCCAGACTCTACATACTGTAGAACACGTAAGTAGAAGCAGGACTACATGCCCTTTAAAAAGAACAACACTCCTCCTCATAGGGTTTAATGTCTCCAAAAAAATATGAATGATACCTTTAATACTTATGTTATCCTCTGTATAATCCATTAGATAGTTCAGCAACTTGTCCTGCCAAAATTTCCGATACGTGATTAATCCGAGATCGGACAAGGGTCTTTCCGGAGACCCTGTCTTTCCCTCTTGTTGTGAAAGTAGATAGCCTAGAATAAACATACAGAAAGTTTTATAACGGGATTTCCAGGCGCTACAGAAAAAAACATTTTACGCTTATTCACATACACGCCGTCGAATAAAAAACATCTCACATTCTCTTTTGGCTACAGTCTGCCAAATAGAAATATCGCTTCACAATCGCCAAAGGCTAACACAAACACTGAAATTCAAGAGAAAATTCGGCAATGTTGCGGCAAATTTTTTCCAACTCACATCGAAGAATTGTCGGAAGGTCTCGTCAAGGTTTTGAGAAAAAACGAAAAGTGAAATACAAATCCAATAAATCAATTTTTGTTTTTAAATGAAGTATCTAAACATTGGTACACAAAGAAAACATGATCTAAAAAATATTTTGCATATTCATTATGTCATATATATGTGGGCCACTTTTCACCAACACGATATTTTTAAGAGAACCTGTTAAATCCTATCTGAGGCTCGCTGTTCACGTTTTCTCTAAACATTTTTTCAGGCTAATTTGTTCTTATTTGCTCTCTGTGAAGTCGTCGCTGAGTAGTTAGGGCGCTGGATAGGGTCCAGAGTTCAATCCGGAGTTCAAATCCCTTGCAAGGCTTTCGATGGTGAAATTCACCAATCACTGTTAATCCCATATGGTACCTGGCGGTGTTTCCAGGAAGGCAGATAACAGTTCGTGAAGGCTATCATGGGTAAATAATCACACCATTCATTCATTCATTCATTCATTCATTAATTCTTTTGCCGAGGCTAAACCGTTTCTAGGAGATTGCCAGGGGACTTCAGCAGAAAAGAACGACATTGGCACCAGGATATAATCTTATTAAAAACAAAAAACAAAAACTCACTGAATTCTATTAGAAGTTTTCCATATCCTTTTCGCATGTGTTGGGGAAGCACCAGAATACACGATACGTTGTAATTTAAAAACGAAACTTTTTCCTAAAAATAGAAATAAACCATTTGTGAGGAGATACTAGGACTTTTGTAATATTACAAGTTGGTGGTGTTACAAATCGATTTTCTTGGAGAAGCATTTATGTGTAACTGTGTGGAAAAGTTCGCGGTCTTTTGTGTAGCTAAATATTTCTAAAAATCAGAAATCGCCCTTTTTGACAACGTGATTTTTAAGCATTTAACGAAATCTTAAAAAATTTCCTCGATTTCCTTTGCAGAAATAATAAGCAAAAAAGTGAATGAACTAAACACTTGACAAACCTTTGAAAAATATCCAACAATATTACAACCACGTTCGTCAGCTATTGTCATCACGTAAAAGAGAAAAGGTGCCACATCATTCCACAATGTTTTATGGTCCAGAAACATTTTGGCGAACAGGCACAAGTTCTGACAGTACACCTAGAAAGAGAAGACGAATTTAACATGACACAAGGAAACATTGTGGCACAAAGACATCAATTTTAACAGAAAATCTCGAAAAAGAAGACGAATCGTCCGCAACATAAGCGTGAAATCATTTGGACCATGCTTTAATGGAACACCTATGAATAGCTAACCAGGAAACGTGGCCCGAATTTCCACCATAGTTCCGCCGGGTTTTTGTAACAGATCATGGCGAAAAGGGGCCAGGGTTAAGCTAGCGCGGAATTCTGTACTCCTGTTTCCGCTTAGGTATTCAAATTTTTTATTGCTTTAATACCTTATCGGGGAACAAAAATCGGGGGAAAAGACCAAATTTTTTGAAAGTGACTTAAATCTTCCCCGACAAAAATTTCCCCTGATTTTGTTTTCTCCGACTAGTACTTTTCCCCGATTTATTTAAAACCGACTTTAAATTTTCGAAATTTTATTTCTGTGGATTTTACAGCATTTATGACATTGGAACTACTATGAAAAAACATTGCGAGGTAAAATTGAAGCGTATTCTTGTTACTTTTTACTACAAATTAATGTAAATGATGAAAAATTTGATCGAAAATCTTTTGTTAGGTGTTTATGGCACTATTGATTTTGAAACTTAGTAAGGGAAAAGTGACTAAATTTTTACCCGAATAAATTCTAACCCGACGAAATTTTCACCCAATTTTTTCCCCAATAAGGTACACAATGATTCGTGTGATTTTTATATAAAATCAAGTTCTTGAAAAATTGAACTTTCGCCACTTTTGTCCGACATTTTTTTGTCCGATAAGGTAGGACATTCTAAGATTTTATGACAACAAGTAAATTCGGGAATCGTTTACTGTCGATTTGCCTATATAGGTACACAGTGAGACGGGCATAGAAGCTAGCGTATGAAAGCTGCATGTTTGTCACTTCACTCTAATCTCCTTGAAAACTTACCGTAGCTGATTTGCCATCAACTTCGAAAACAGACAGATTATCTTTACGGTATATTTCTTCCCCTGGAGGATGTTTTACGACACACTTTTCCTAAACAGAAAAATATGTCACAATACAAAACTTTATGTGGGAATATTAACGCAAAGCTTTTTTTAAAAGCCAAATCCACTATACTTAGAAATCTTAGTAAAAACACGACATCTGAAAGAGGTCCTCAGCAGACTTCCTGGACATATGAGCCAAATTCATGCTTTGTGTACATGCACATGTGTACCTGGACACAATAACTCGCAGATGTAATTGTCACATACAATGTATTTCTATTGTATCTGTGTACATTTGCGAATTAAATCCTAATGAAGTCATTAAATATTGACGAGTTTCAAATTTATACGATCCACATTAACAAACTCGCTCCTAAGATAACAACCTAGTGAAAAACTCATTCAAAATTCTTTCAATAGCATACATTTATTTGAGTTGTTCTAAACGTCCCTAGCATATAGCAAAAAGCTCGTCCCAGGTTTTTGAAAGTAGGTTAAAGCATACTAACTTCCTACGAAAAGAATATGAATTGAAAACGAAAAATTCAGAATCTATTCAATATTTCGCTTCCAACAATATATAACATGATGATTTTTGCACAGACGAGTTGAAATATGCACATTTTGACCCTGAAAAACACTGTTTTTGACTAAAAAGTCCATGAAACACAGCTCAGCCTAAAAAGTAATGCAACCAACATTTCTGAACCACATGAGATTTTCCGTCACGGCGCAACGGAAATTCAGCATTATGAAATCTGATTTTTCTTAACATTAATGACATTTTTCCATATACAAACCTATTTGAATAATATTATATCCCAAAAACCCATTGAACTACAGTTTTGGCTTTCACATTCCAGCTAAATATGCAAATTTGAGAAAAATAGTCAGATTTCATAATCCCCGCCTTCAATAAATAAGATTTTAGCTAAATATGCAAATTTGAGAAAAATAGTCAGATTTCATAATCCCCGCCTTCAAAATATCCCAGAATTATATTTTTTTAAGTATCAAAACAGATCAAAACAGAAAAAGCCTAATTTAATGTCTCTAAACAACCTGTTTAAGGGTGATAATGAATGATTTCTTACATTTTCAGTGTTTTTCAACCTCCTGTACATTTATATAGCGAAAATACTAGATTTGGCCTTATTCGAAAACTAAAGAAGCTTTTCTCTACTTTTTTCAGCGTTTTGATCCTCTTTTGTACCCGTTCCACAAACTTATCAATTACAATTCTAACACCTTCATTTTTTGACATTTTTTACAACTTTTGGGACGAGCTTTTTACTATATGCTGCCTACAAAAGTTATCGTGGAATTTCGTGGAAACGGTTGTGAATATGGATAAACAATACACGTTTTTTCTCTCTTAAGAAACAAGAGTATAAGAAATATGCGGCTCAGATTATAAAAAACTAAGCATAACGTAAGAAACATTACGAAACTGAGGTCAGGGAAAAGTAAAAAAAATCTGATGTTCGAAACAATCTTTGCATGAATTTTGAAAAACGTGCCAAAAACACTTCTCATTTTCAAATAAAGTATAAATTTTGATTCTATTTGAACTATTCATAATCTATTTTTGTCAGAATTTAGGACATTGAAAAATTGTAGAAAATTTTATAGAAAAGAGAGCTTTATTTGTTAAGAAACATTTAAGAAACATTTAGGTTTAACTATCAGAAATATTAAGAAACTTTAAGGCTGCCTCAAAAACCGTGTTTCTTAAGAAAAAAAATGTACTCTCAAAGTTTTGAATGGAAGGACGCGTAAAATAAAATACGTTTATACACTGCCTATAATGAAATTAAGTTTCATTTTTTGGCTCTTTCGCACTTTGCGATTTCAATACGCCTTCGGGCTTTGGAATTGGTCATCAGCATTCTAGGATGTTACACTTCTCCAAATATATATCAAAATGTTCGTTAAATGTTTATATTTACACAAAGTATGAAAATGCAAAACACAAACTTACCATGTGCCTCTTGTATATGGTTTCAGATTGTAAATACGACAAACAAAATTCACATATAAAGATTCTTGGCAACTTGCAGAACTCTAGTGGATAATGCGATTTGTACCAAGCTTCGATCTCGATTTCACCAAATACCGCAATTTTCAGGCCGTCAAGCGCTGGAGCCATATCTTTCTCTAACGCCTATGAAATTAATCAAACATTTATTTGTAGATGAGTGGTTAAATTAGTAGAAAATCACTTTTAAATCGGAAACCAGAAAAGTCCATTAAAGTATTTTATTCGACAAATCTTTGGAAGTGCAGAATAATGAATGACAGCGTTAACTATGGGCCAGCGCTAAAAAGGGTCGATGGGTCACGTTCTCAGATCGGAAAAAGTTAGAGATACAGAATGGATTTTAGATTAGTTGCTTGAAGGCGACTGAGGAAAAAAGCTGGACCGGTTGATCCACATTATATCTATGGTGGGTAGTTAAAATGTCCATCGGGATTACTTTTACTAGCTATTTTAGCACAGTCGCCTAGCATATTAGGTCTTTCATATCTTGTTCTACGTGGATAGGGACCAGCTGACATAAGGGTCGCTCTACCGCCTAAACCGGATATTTGTAACGTCACGATGTCGAGTGGTCCGAGTTAGTCTAAAACACTTACGTAGGCTCAATCGCTAAGTTTGAAGCCTCTATGTTTATTGCAAACTTATTACTTTCGTTTTCTTTAGTCATAATACTTCTTTGTACTACTATAATTAATACTTAATATCTTGATACGCCGATACAAAGCGGGAACTCAAGCTCTATCAGCAGATATCTGGTATTTATGGTTGTTTTAATTGACATTTCTTTTTTACCAGGGCTCTCTATTGAGCACGTACAAGCGCTTATCCTTTGGCTAGGCCATATTAGCATGTTATTAACAGGTTATAAATACAAGACATGTAACTCTTAAACGACCGCAACCCAATGGCTGAGTGAATAAGTCGTTTAGCTTTAGTCATAGGTCCAAAGTTTGAAGCCTTCAATAAGATAATTTATAAAATCATACTGACTAAGCAATGGTTGCTATCGTTACTTCATCACAAATCTCGATTTTTTTTAAATAGAGTACCTTTCTTTACAGAACTATATCTTCTAAACGAAAAAAAACATTTTTAAAAGTTTTCCTCTTCTGAAAGTCAAAAGAAAAACTTTGCATAGATATGTCATCAGATTTTTGAGGCGCCACAGGGCGCCAAAACCGCAAAAAATTGGCACCAGCGAGAGGGGCGGAGCCACAAACTTAAAACTGGGGAATTTAGTGTAGTGACAAAGGACGAACCACCATGGCTGGGTCCAACGCATAAGAAAATTTTTGAAGTGTTAGCTTTAAGAATCGCTAGAAAAATCTAATTTTCAAACACAAGCTTTTTCCCTGATTTTCCCTGATTTTCCCTGACTTTCCAGGAATTCTAGCAGATTTCCCAGACCTTCCCCTGATTATTCCCTGGTTTTTCTACGTAGACACCCTGCTTCCGAAACTGCATAAAAGTGCTTAACAATCGACTCACTATTTACATAATACTGAAAATACCAAAAAAGAAGTAACGAAATTTGGATACAATAAGTTAGTCATCTTTATAATAGCAATTTTACAAAAGCCATGCAGACGCACTTTACATTAGGGTCAGGGGCTTTATTCTTGGGGAAGAAGGGTGTTTATACTCTGAATAAATTTTGAATTTTAGAACCTCTAGATTGCTGGAAAATGCAGTGTTTTTTCAAGTTTTAAACATATTCATACGCCGTTAGGTTATCATCACTCACCGTGATTTCAGCAGCCTTCTGTTTGGCCTTTTCAAAGAGTTCTAAGTCTGTCCTTGAAACGATGTGTTCGATTGGTGTTTGGTTATTTGGATTCAATGTTTCAAGTTTTGAAGATGTTGGACTATCATCTTTATTAATCTCTTCATCCTTGAGTAGACTTTTACTGGATTTACTTGTCTTTGGAGGTGAAGGTTGGCTGTTTGTGTCACTGTTTTCTTTGTTCTTCTCGTCACCTGATCTATTCATACCCTGAAAATAAATTTCAAATGTTTCAACTTTTCAACGACTATATCATATATTCTCTACTGATTTCAAGAAGTTGACGATTACGCCGTTCTTGCTAATTTTGGTAACTTTTGTCACTTTATCATGCCAATATCTCAAAACCTGTGCAGCATTTGGCTATACTCCTTTTGAAGTCTTCCATACAATACCTTTGAAGCTGTCAGACGGTATATAGGTCTGTTCTCCACAAAAGTGTTTGAAATTTTATAATTTCTAAGCCTTAGTTAAAACCCAATATAGATTATTCTTTAAATGGTCCCAGCACCTGAAATACTAGCCTGTATCAGACTCTACATATGTAGAACACGTAAGTAGACCATCGTACCGCGGGAAATCAAATTTTCCGTACCGGTGCGGCGGTCTGGTACAGGCTACTAAAATACCCAGTAGGAGCGAGTCTAAGAAGCGTTTTCAAGTTTCTAACTATACAGTGTATATCAAAATGTTAGAAAACGCAAAATATAAACTCCAATTTTTCAATTAATATTGGCTATTTTCTACATAATTTGACATCAGCAGAAAGCTCATAACATTTTTAATGGTCACTAAAATCAACTTTTAAATGACTTTTGCTTTATTGTTTAAATGTGTCAAATCTTTTCAATTTGTAATGACTCTTCTGGTCAGCGCAGATTGATAGTAAATTTGTCTCTTTTTGTGACAAAGTAAACTGATTTTTTTGGAGGCTCATATATACTTATCAGAGGAAACTTATGTTTCTGACGGTCAATTTCTATCACAATAGCTTGGATTTTGCAAGTCTGTAAAATGCGCGGGTGGATTTGTTTTGATGATATATTTTCTTAGGGCCTGATTATATGAGGCGGGTTGGCTCGGTGCTGGCTCGTTTAAAGGGAAATCTATTTTTAGAGACAGCTC
>JAUBWS010053733.1:0-12162 GCA_032270445.1 Darlingtonia californica
CTATGAAAATATTCTTGTTGAAAAGCAAGATTTGTTTTTCATTTTGTCATTAATTTCATACTCCGCAAAGTGTTAATTTTTACTTTAGTTTGCTATTTTCGTGGATTCCGCTTTGATACATTTGATGTACATATTGCTCTTTTTAAAGAGTTTCTCTAAAAACCTAAGGGATTCTGTTTTTCTTTAAATGACGTCTTTCATGCTTTTTAGTTAGGCTTCAAATTTCTCTCCAGGTTGGAACTGTGATGATTGATGAACGACAAGAAAAAGTTAGTCCTGAATTACAATCGCTCATCGAGAGTGAAGTGAAACGACTAATACAGGTACGTTATTCGACTTATCTTTGTTTTTTTCCTTTCTTTATCAATCCAGTGACATCTTTCGTTTTTGTTTGAGGCGTCAGATCAATGTTCATATAACGTTCTGATAAATAGTAAAATGAATGAACGTATGTTTTGTTAAAACTGTTTATTATACATGCAAGGAAATAAATTGTCTGTTCGACAATTATTATACTTAAGAATCCTAAGTAAGACCTTTTTCATGAGACCACTTTAAGAAAAAAAGATTTATTGAATAGCGCAAAATGTTGAAAATGGGCCTCGAAACCTCGATTTGTGCAATTCTAGCATAAAATCAATAAGATCATAATAAAATCATAAAATCAAATTCGCAATTACATAAACCAATAATGGCTAAAGGTAGGTATTTAAAATTTCCAATCATTGTTTGGTTTGTAAGATTTTCTAGGACCTCATGGATAACTCCACAAGATTTTTTGTGGATGTTTGTATTTAAAAAAAATTGCTTCCAATAAACGGACGCTGCAGCATTTGATTGATTGATTCAAAACACCAAACATTTGTAGGGATTCTAGTTGGTTGTGTGTGTCTTTTCATCTCAATTGATGTTTTCATGTCTACAAAATGTCCTACTTTCTGTCAACGGATAATGCCTTAATTTGCTTAAATCGAACCTGATGCTGATATTCATCCTTACCTGCCAACCCTGTTGTCTATTGATGTCATTCACTGGGGATTTTATTGATAAAGATCACCTCGTATTCAACATTATAACCTACTGTAATGACATCATGATGCAATTGAATTTTTGATAGCATGCGACTATCAATTTATGATGCATACCTTGTATGAGATAACTTTGTCAAATGAAATTTGGGTATAATTAAATTTGCGACACAATGGTTGTTTGTATGAAGGTTCTCTAAATAATGAGATATATACTACTATGACCTTGTTTAGAGGTTTATAAAAAGAAGGAAAAAAATGAAATTCACCGTATGTTCAAAATATAACCAACTGTAATGACATCATAATGCAATTGTTTTTTACTATCATGATGCGGTTATCGATTCATGATGCAAATCTTATTTGACATTATTTTGTTGCGTGACAATCCACGACGAATTATTTGAGACAGTTAATAAAATTTTGGCATTGGATTAAGTGGATTAGGTTGGATTATTGATAAAACAAGTGTCGTAACCTTAGTGCATATGGGAACCTTATCTTTGAAAAACTTTGCGTAGATTTTTAATAGCGAAAACAGCTGTCTATCTCAAAGAGCAGTATCCTTCAGTATTTCAACAAGGTATCCATATTTCGAGTATAGTTTGGGATTTTTGAATATCCTGATTTTATTTTACAAATGATCCTGAATTTTATATAAGCTCCCCAATTTTCTAGATATTCTGCTTTATGTCTTCGTAAGATCATGATTTTCACAACGCTGCTAACCGTCTCTCTAAAACCAACTTTCTCCTAAAAACAAAGAACCTAAAAAGAGCAGTAATATGTAAACCTTACATTTTGGGTCGAAAAAAAAGAATTTGTCAAACATTTGTTAAAAAAGTGGCAGTTAGAAATTCAAATAAAAATCCCTATATTCTTCTAGAAAATACATGTAAAATCTCCCAAAGTCCCCCGGAAAATTTGAGTGTAAAAATCAGTGGTAAACCTTTTCCCATGTTTTCCCTCTAGATTTAATTTACATTAAACAATATTTAGTGGTTTTAATCTTCAGTTTTGACATCAGTATCTTTCCCGATCTTAATCCATGGATTTGAATCAATAGAAGCAGCTTTTAAAAGAAAACATTTGCAATGCATTTTGTTGTCGGGCGCCTGCTACGTTTTCACTTCATTTTGCCATCAGTCCGAAGTGACTCATAGTCTTTGGTTTACGTCAGTGCGCTGGTATAAATTCGTGTATAATGTAATTTACGATACAATCGCCGTTAATATGTCAGTTTCCTAATTAATGAGTTTTTACCATGACATAATTATTTAGAGGTTTGTGTACATGAAATGAGTTAGAAACACATGAAGTTACCCAACCACAAGTGTACGTGTATTGCTTAACCTAAAAGATAAGGAAAATTAATTTAAGGCAAACGTAATACAGTCACGTTTATGGTGACTCAGAGAGATATGATAAAAACTGTTGTGAATAATATTGCAATAAATTATAGATTCATAGTCGCAGGTGAATTTCCACGTACTCTTTTCCTAACTGCAGAATAGTCTCGTTTCGAAGCTGTACCAGCTTCCTGCTATCATAAAATACCTTTACACAAACAAATCTGGTGCTATCTTATCGTTCGAGTGGCTGTACTGGTATGGAATAGCCTTGTTCTTCTTTATTTGAGCGAAATGAGTCCGCGAAATTTGATTTGGGTTATTCATATAAAACTTTCACGGTGCGTTTTTCGATTTTTGTTTCATTGCATAAATCCACTTTCTATTGGATACACCGAATTAACTAACGGATGTGTTATTATGAATGTTGATAAAAATGGTCTGGGAACTAGTTTTACTGCTAATTGCGCGAATTTTGGTTGGTGTTTATCTAAAAAAGATTACGCCATTTAAATTTTAGAGCATTAATTAAATCGGTGTATTTCATTTCACAACAGCTGTTAATTTATCTTTAAAATTTTAATGGGTAGTTCGGGAGATAATTTCTTTAAAAGATTTTGATTTTGAGTAAATTCACTTGTAATCCTACATTGACCTAGAAAGAAATGCGGTGAAATAGAGCTCGTTATTTCACTGGAAACTTTGCAGACTTTAGACTCAAATATTGTAGTGTTTGAAGAGGTTATTGAAAGTTAATATCTTAGAAACTTTCATGGAGATTTGTTTAATGAAACATTTATTTCATCGCATTATAGCCATAAAATCTTGTTTTCCAAAGCAACGCTATTTGCTGCTTTTTAATCGTTTGATGGGCTGTCCTTAGTGATAGTGTTTTCATAGATAAACCTTGAATAAATTCGAGTGTAATCCTGCCTTCGAGAAAAAAATAAACCGTTTTTCAATGTTTCCTGAGGACGAATGACGTTATATTACACGTTCATCGACACAACTAGTAAATGATTTTTTATAGTCATGTCGAGATTAACCTTTGTCACTTCCACTCATTAACTGCGAATTTTGACTCAGGATCATATGATAAAAGGTTCCTATCGAACAAAATACGAAAAAGTACCCTATTGAATTCAGGGACGGTGCACGAATTTTAACCTGGGGGATGGGGCTAAGAACTTAGTTTAGTGACGTAGGAGGGCCCACCCGTTGGGTCCGACGCGCTAGAAAATTTTGGAATAGGCATTTCCCAGACCTAATAATAGCAGAATAGTAAAGCAAAGGCGAAGTTTGAGTTTACGGGATTGCACTGTACTATTTCGAGCAAGGTATCGAATCTTAGTCTTTTTACGGATTATGTATTTAGCTTCTAAATTAGAAAATGAATGATGTGCACTATGATGTATATGTTTCATTCTATTCAAGTTTTTTCAAGTTCCCATCCACAAATCAGTCCAGGTAGGCCATTGAATCTCATGTCACTTTTTTATAATGGACTGCGGAGTTGCATACCTGCCTACTTTGCAATGGACTAAATACTATCTATAAATCTGTGTACATTTTCTATAAAATGACCCTGGTATATTATATCTAGACATTTCAAATGCATGTACAAGACAGTGGTGTACACGAAGTTTTGGTTCAATTTGTGTGAAAAAGCTCTATTGCCTGACACTTTTTCTATTGAAGAAATACTTAGTTATTTTTGAGCAGTCTACATCAACCACTTTTCAGGATACTTAATTAGGTGTATGCAGCTGAAGTAAAGCATATCATATTATAAACACACTTTTTGATGTCATGACTCAATTTCCATGTAAACAAATTACTCATATGTCCACCCTTTTCCAGACACATTTTATTGACAAAGTCAAATTTTTCTGTTTACCAAGGTTCCAAAGACAAGAGTTAAACTACCCATAGTAACTCCTTTACTCAAGTTTGACCACTCTTAGTAACTTCATTTGTCATGTCTACAATTCAAATTTTTAAACGAGCAATTCGTTTTGTTAATAGAGGGTGGATACCACTGAATTTCTAAGGTGTTGGATTTTTCACATTTTCATTTTCAAGATATACGGGTTCACTTTTATTCAGTATCCGTCCAAAGAAATAGGAAGCCTTGTACTACAATTTTTCATTGGTAAATTTACCAGGTGTTAGATTGTAGAAGTCTCAATTTCCCGACCGAATTTTCATGCAAACAAAATTACTCACCTTAACTGATAACTAGCCTTTTCATGAACAACCCGTAAACAAAATTGCATAAACAAAGGCATATTTTAATTTTCTGTCGAGAAAGGAAAAGGTCTTCTTGAGTTTGAGGGTAATTCTTTTACAAATGATCTTGGTCCGGCGATCCTGAAGGAAATAACCGAACGGCGTTTTAAGACTTTAAAACCGAAACCAGTTATATACTGATAGCTTACTGTTGAACAAATACACAGAATGACAGTACTTAGCGATAGAAATTAATGCAATGAAATTTGAAATAATAGGAAACATTGGACCGTCCAAAACCCGACGGTACTTCGCCAAGTCATTATTCCAATGCAAGAGCGTAAAAAGAGTAAATCATTGAACCAATTTTTAAATAATCTATTAAGTACTGTCATATGTAACTTGCATTTGCTCATAAATGATAAAATCAGACCTTATTAAAAAAAATGAAGGCAGCTTCCTTCTGCAGAATACGGTTCATTTGTAGAGGTAAAACACTTTTTCAGATGAAAAAGCTACTTACGGCCAACCAAGACCCGTATATAGACGTTACTTTCTAGTATTCGGATCAAATGTAAGTTTAAATTTATAAAAGATTGTTAGTAGCATTCTATATGTGGACGCACCTTACTACAACAACACGGCGTGATATTTATCTAAAAGGTCTAAAAAGTATTAAGCGAAAGGTTCGCCCCTTCAACGTGTGAAATGTGTAAGTCCTGTGAGACATCAACTACCTTAAAGGTAGAAAAAAGTGCGAATGAAGAAATTACGGAATTAAAGATTGCAAATCGGCGAATCATTTCTCTAAAATGCGGAATTAAAGATAAAATAACAGAAGTTAACCTTGTTGTCGCTAATTTTCGTGGGTTTTTAATTTCGTGGATCGAAACAATTAAATTTCCTTGGCACTACACGAATAAGACCAAAAGTATGTTTAGTTTTCTTCAATTTTCTTAGCGATTTTTATGAAAATGTTTAATAAATTGTGAATTTCAAATTTTCCATGGGAAATGCGGAAGAAAAGATTGCGAATTTGTCCAAAATTCTCTAACATCTCTAATTCCGCAATTCTTTCTTCCGCACTATTTTATTTCGCAATCTTTTTTTTCTTAAGATAATCTTGGCGCATGGTCGCGGAAGGTGAGGTCACTCTGGATTCAGCTTTCAATTTTGCGATTTAAATTTCATACAGTTTGAAACGATATTTTAAAGATATTTTCCACGTATTGAAAAATTTTGCTGTACATTTTGACCAGCACTTTAAATGGTATATGATCGTTATATGAGCATTGTATAGACGTTAGATTAGATTATTATCTTGTTGGTGGCTAGGATCTGTTCCTTCGTGAAGTCTGCATAATAAAATATCTTTGTTTGTTTTAGGAGGCGTATCTTCGTGCGAAGAACATTCTAAATAAACGGTCCAAAGAACACAAGCGACTAGCAGAAGGACTTTTAAAGTATGAGACATTAACATCAGATGAACTTCATTTGGTCATTCAAGGAAAAGCCTTGGAAAACAAGTAGATCGGGAAGATTTCTCATTATGTATAGTTTTTTGTTTTTCTTAAATAATACAAAATCTTTATATATGACTAAAGGACAGTATATATAAATGAAATATTATGTAGATCATAGTTTCCACAATTTTTCGAAGTCTTCTATTTGAATCAGATTCGTTCGAATACACATACATGACAAACGGATAAAGTCATGGGAAAATCTCACAAATCATATCGCCAGGTCGCAAATTACGATTTTCAGTTTACAAGTTTCTTATCGTCCATTAGCGAGGTTAAGCAAACCAAAATATACGACGTACCGGCAGCCGAACTTAGACACTGATCGATTGTGCTGCTGTTGTTTTGGCATGCCGATTTCCAGAAAGGCTGCGCAACGTTTTACATTGTAGATTTTGGTTTGCTTAACCTCGCTATTATTTCATAAAAAACCACAATTTAGCTAAAAACATTTTCACGTCAATACCTGACTTGATAAAATTGATAAAACTTTTGTTCTAGTTACTTTGTTTTTTACCTTATGTTACCCTACCTTAAGTCATCTTGGATTGATGATTTAAATAGACTTTGTATTTTCAACTGCAATCAATCCATGAATCGTAGCTCTCCGGAAAATTATGTGAATCAAGATGGCTCACTTTGCGTATGATAATACTCGAATCTTGAATAGCAGAGATAGACCGGTGATGGTAATTTTTAAATAATTATTAAAATGCAGGGTTTTTATATAAGAAAATTCAACTACATAGAACCTTCTATGTTCATAACTGCTAGTCTAAAACATCAAAAGTGTGTCCTTGATATTAAATTTCATATTATTGCCAAAATACCGTTAAAATATGACGTTTTAACTTTATTCATTGACACATAGTAGAGGGATTATATTTTCGTATTTTCAAGATTTGTCATACGAGGCGTGTGATCGCATACAAATCGCACACGCCTCAAAATGTCTAGTAGTATTTTAAAAACAATGTAGTTGATTGTACACTCCTGATTTATCTTTTTTCGTTTAACTTTTTTCATAAAAGTTAAGTCAATTTGCACATTTTAAAGTCTGCCATTCAAAATACAGTCTTGATAATATTATGAAATGTTAGGGGCTTTCTGTACATAAACCCAAGGGGGGGGGGGGGGTACTAGCCTTAGAAATTAACGGGTATGTGCCGCCCAAGACTCGAAGTTTTAGAAAGTTTTTGGAATATCCTTAGTGGAACTTTAAAATTTCAAAAATTTTCCCAAACTTTGTTGAAATCGTAACCCTTAAAATAAGTGAACTAAAAGTTTTGCAACCCTTAGCAGGACTCGGAAGTGTGAAAAAACATTACGGACGGCACACGCGTGTATTTAAACTTTAGACATAAATCTACCAGTCCTTTATACGTAATCGGTTTGTTTATTAAAGCTTGTTGCTATGTTTAATGGGATTGGAATAGTTTAAATGATAAATCCAATTTTAATGCAAAGAAATTCACCAGTCAATTATAATCAATGAAGATGTTCTCATGTCTTTCAAAGTTGGTAATTCATAATTGTGATGCAAAGAAATGGACAGGAAATCGTATTCCAAATACAATTTTATATGTGCGTTGATCTCATTTTGTTTCGTTCATTTCATGACAGGAGATTTCGATTTCCTTCCTTCTATAGTCTTTTTGATGACAGACATTCTATTTGTCATCGATAACAGTTGACAAGTATATATTGACTAATCATTTCCCTTCCTGGATCAAGTCTGTAACTCTGTCTGTTAATTTAGAGATATAGTCCGGTTGAAAATGTTTTCCTGAAGTCCTCTCCAATGCCTAATAGCAGTTGTGGGGAAGCTAGTTAGTTTCCGGATTATATTTTTATCCGACCCACTCAGACTCATTAAATTTCCTCGATTTGAATAAGTCAATATTTGTATTATATTCATTATAAATATATAATATTAATTTGACCATAAATTGTTTGCCCTGCTTTTGAGCTTTGTTAAAAGCTCAACAATGATTTCTTCGAGAATTTCTGTAAGGCTTTAGGCTTAAGAACTTCAAATAGAATTTCAAACAGATGGTTGCTTTTAATGCTAAGAAATCATAAAAAGTTTATGCTCGTTCGTTTATGTCAACTGGAACTCTTTGAGTTTAAATTACGTTAACAAACTGTGTACTAAGTACAGTCTTGCGTCACCATTTTAATAGCATAAGCATTAAGTTTATATTTCGATTATATCTCTTGATAGTCAGTTTTATAATTTATATAAATTAACTTATTTAACATGCACATGAAGTTTTTTAGTCTATTTTTATTATCATCGCATTATTGTAGCTGAAAAAGACCTTCAACATCTTTTAAAAAAGGTAAGTATTTTTCGTATGTGGTTGTCAATTGAAAATGAAATACAGAATCTGAAAGTTGATAAATATCTGTGCACGATCCTTTACTAAAGGTACATTTCAAAGCAAAGCACGAGGCCATCTCAAGAAACAACTGTTGTTTCAAGGCTCAGCTGAGGTGCTGTACAATCTATTTTGAAGAGACTAGACAACAAAGAAAAAGAGGTAAATCACTTTCTTTGTACTATTGACTCTCTCTAATTCAGCTTTCAACAGTAGCCTGTACCAAACCTCTGCTCAAAGAAGGTCAGGGTGGCCAGTGGTTCTTGAATTCCTTGACTTTTTCCCAATTCATTCTTGAATTTTAACTCTTCACTTCATTTTGACTCCATATAGTCATAATGTTTTTTTTTTACATTGCAATAATTTGAAAATGGAAAAAGATTTCTCGGCGAAATTTTAACAACATATTCTTTGGACTTTCTGGCGTCTTTGAAGCCCTTAACCAAGGGTGGTGCACGCAAACAACTCTTAAAATATTTCAAAATTTCGAAAAACCGTTTTTTGCATTTTTTGAAATCTATTCAACGAGGTAAAGGGTTAAGTGATTTTTGAATTTTATTTAAAAAACTAGGTTTTTTAAGACTGTTCTTGAAATTTTCTTGAGGTTACTCATGTTTTCATTACCTTGGCGTTAAGGACTCCCAGTTTTTCATTAACTTGTTTACAATAAAAAAAATTCTTATTTGGGCATAGTGGAACGTCGTTGGAAAACTGTTTTTAATTGCTATAGTATTCAGTATTTAAAAATGATATTTAAGCCTTTATAGTGAATGTTGTAAGCTGTAGAAGGTTTTAGTTTTGCGCAATATTTCCTAAACAGGTTTTTACATTTAGGTGCCAAGTGAATTTCATATAACTTAATGCTCAAACCTGTGTTTCTTGGATCTAAACTAGAAAAGTCTTTCGTTTTCGATAATTTGGATCGTCTCTGCTAATAGGTCCATTAGCATTTGATCCATGTAGTGGACTAATAGATACTTAATTTATAACGAGACAAGGTATTTAATGTGGTAATAATAGCATCTCAAAGGTTATGAAAAGGTTAAGTAATTATAAATAGCCGCATTTTCTTCATGCTTTGAATTTGTTATCAATGAGATTGACATTGCAAAAGAATCCAGCGTTGAATGGTGGAGCTTACTGAATGGGAAGCTTAGTAAAATGTGTCATTGATGTATGTCGAGTTGTATGTAAGATGATTCGCAAGCATTCGTATTTTGTTGTGTTTTCAGAATTTCTTTATACCAAGATATCTCTTCAACTCTCAAGACTTGTTATCAATTAGATAAACTATTTTCTTGATTTATAAGAACACCTATATAGACTTTGTCGTGCGAAAAAAGTAGGCGTGTGTCACATAACATGCCTCGATCTTTAATCATAATAATATCGCATGCCATACTTGGTCTAGGCGTGTGAGAATTCCGATTAGTAATTGCCATGCTATATGAGCTGATAAATCTCTCTGATATGCAACGCGAAAACATCATTATTTTTACGAGAATGGGTTTTACCATTTTAAAGTTGCATGCCTCGATCGTTTTTATTAGAAATTTGGCGTATAGGAAAAAGCACGCCTAGAGTATTTTAGACGTATGTCGAGGGATCGTACGTCTCATATGAAAAAGCCGGCCGATACGGAGGCTAGCTTTTTGTATTGTTAAACGATTGGTAATTTTAATTATCGAGAGCCTAACGGAATGCTCGAGCTCTTAAGTTAATTACCTTGGTAGCTTGGCTGCCGATCCACGTATGTGCTTGCATGTATTTTCAATTAACCTCTTAGGAAGCAATCTTTACCAATTAAGATTAGGGTTTGTTAATAAGATATAAATCGGATCGTGATTCGTTCAAATAGAAGATTTTTCTATGTCTTTCTTAGTATAGCCATTTCAGGACTGAAGCGGTTTGAAAGATGTGTTATCGTTAAATTGATTCTGGAACTCATCAGAAGAAGTTTACGCGTCAAAATGATAGATATTAATTTCAGTATGTATGATATGTTTTTCTATGCCAAATCTTGATCATCCGCAATTATCATCAAATTGTTTTAAAAAACCTGTTCATTATAGTAATTTCGGAATCAAATGATGTCTTATAAACATTCGTTTTAATTGCAATCTTAACCAGGTCTCCAAGGAAGCAAGTTTGTCGAGTGAGGAAAGTTTGTGTAAAATATCCCAACCTTAAAATACCTTTTCGGCCTAATTTTTGTCAGTGACGATATTTTTGAGATTAACCAAAACTTATACCGAAGAATATCTAGGACCGAATAATTCAAATAAATTATCTAAAAAATGGAAATTGCTTTAGATTAATAATGATATAATTTGTAATTGCAGCAATTTCGCGAATCCAGAGAAAATTCCATGGAACTCCCAACTATGTCACGTTACTAGGTGTATACGCTTGTTTCATTAGTATGAAGTCTTTTCGAATTCTTTAGATAACCAAGACAAAAATTTTCTCGATGTTTATTATTATTTCTTTACGGAGAAGTTATGTGTTAATTTCGTCCTAGAGATATTGGCTCAGTGTTTTCTTTTCTAGTTGACCAGGGAGTAAAGGAGAGAGAAGAGCTAGGTTTCCCAGCTACTCACGCAAACAGATAATCTACTCTTTTTTCAGTCGACCTGGTATTAAGTTGAAATATTTCCTAACATTATGCTAGTATCTTGGTTATTCAATTTGTATCAATGCTGACGTTGAAAAATCTGGGTTATCGCAGGAATTATATCTCTACAACATAAAAGCCTTGTGTAGGGTATTCAGAGGGTAATGATCGATTAATCGGGTAATAAAATAGAGAGATTAGAGAGATAACGAGCTATGACTGGCTACTATAAAACAAAACAGAAAATTTGACGCAAATAATGGAGATATCATCAATAATAAGTTTGACATATAGATAACTTTATCATGAAATGTATTACAAAAAATACAAAGAATGAATGAAATAATTATTTAAAAGTACTTTTACATTGTAAATGCGGTTGTAATGGAACTGCGTAAGATGTTATATATATTGAAGATTATTCTGACATACATCATTTAGTAGTGAACGTACGGACGTTGGGTTTAACTCTTAGTTCAGTTGACAATCTCTCAAAACTAAGACTTTCTATTTTAAACTTTTTCGGTCACTTTTCGGTTATTTTTTTCGCTTACTGAAGGACATGCAGTGGGAAGAAATTGACATTTTGTAAAAGATTGTTGCACAGCATGTATGTACAGTGTGGATTAAAAGCTGGGTTTAACTCACAGGTCAATTGGCAATTTATTCTCACAGTTGTCCCGTAGAATGTCTCATAACCTTTTTTTAGGTTCCTCAAGGAAAAGTCTCGGGTGTTCTTAAAAGTTTTTGATAGACTGTTATGCAGGAAACTCGCCGCATATTATAATTTCTCAAAACTTAACTCTTCTATAGTAGAGATTTTTCCGGTTGATCAATGTATACATTTCTCGATGTTTCCTTCTTCTCAACTCCTTTAATAGATAATTATACAGGGAAACTTTCGCTGAACATAACCTCAGAATCCAAACTGAAGTTTACTATAGTAAGAGCTCAAAATTGTTTTTGGTTGATCGAGGCGAATCGATTTTTCCTTCTTCCAAACTTCTAGATAGACTTTTCTACAGTTAAATTTATTGA
>JAUBWS010053744.1:19137-31966 GCA_032270445.1 Darlingtonia californica
ATACATAACGTTCTTCGCAGTCTTTTGTACACCTAAAATTTATTTTTTCCTAAAGGCTATACTATGTGACTATAGTGAGTGTTGTTGAATCAAAATAAATAAATAAAGAAAGAAAGCACCCCGGTAAAAAAGTACCGAGGCAAACAAGGTCAACCTCGATACGTGACGGTTTAAGGAGACTCGGAAATTTTAACCGCGATCATATTCCGCCAGCTAGCAAAATCTTGAAAAAACGTCTTTGAAGGAGTCATTATTGTTGGTTTTATGGCCCCCTTTTCCCATGGACCATCGCATATGTATGTTGGCAATCGCCGATCGCGAAGGAAAATTGCAAGGGCTGTTGTATTATAACTACAGTCGATCAAAACCTCCAAAGGGTCTATGAAAGAGATGCGAGCGTACTTAACAAAGCGAGAAAGCCGCTAATTCGTACCCCGCAGAAGAAAAATAAAGAGAACCAAGTTGGAGTTTTTACAAGAATTCGTGTGATTGGATTTGCTGATTAAATAAAAGACAATAAAACATGTTTTCTAAAGAGTGGCAATAAAATGGTAATTAAAATAAACCAAACCATAGTTGTCTTGGAAAGTACTCCAGATCATCTCAATAAAGAAAAGTTCCATATCTTAAACTTAACATACATCAACCTATCTATGGAGGATAAGAATATTACATTATAGACATGATGCACGTTGATGCCTGGTCGTTGATTTACGATAAGATTATAGTTTTATGATAAGGACATTGAACAAGAAGAATTTGAGGTAATTTGTCATCATTCGATTAAATCTATAAACTCATGACAGCTTCAAATTGGTAGCTATATACGTTTCAATAACAAACAAAAGGAGAATGAAGCAGAAACTGAAATTGAGACACACGGAAATATTACGAATGCTTAAAATTTCCAAAGAGTAGCAAGAAACGACCGAGAAACTTTATGATATACATGATAATAAACTATCATCTACATTCATTTGTTTTGGTACATTATCATGAAATTTACCAAAGAAATAATTACCTTAGAAAAATATTCACTGCGGTCTATATTTGAGGCAGCTGAAAATTACTAAATTGATTAGTGCTTTAAAACATTATGGATGAATAAATATAGAAACAAAATTGAATAAAATCATGAACATAAAATAATCTAAATTTGCCGGTGAGCAAAATCGTGTGCGTACCGCTTAAAAAGAAAACACTCCTCCACATGGGCTTTTTATCAATTTTGCTCACTATTTTCATCTGCATTGCATAAGAAAATTCACTCACACATAGCTGGTAATTTCTGATAAAATTGTAGGAACTTTATTTTTTATAAGCAATTAAGTTTTAACAAAGTTCAGTTTAAAATTTATCAAATAGAAATTCTTGACATGCTTACTAATCTACTAAAGTAAAAAAAGGACAAAGTTTAAATTTGAATCTTCCTTTCTTTCTTTAAGACCTAATAACTACGAAAACCCAAAGAAATTATTCGGTAGAAAGTCATTACATTGCCATAGGAAAATGTATTTGGCACTACCAGAACTTAATCAAACAGAACAAAAGTTCCATTTGAATCTTCCCTTTCCCTAATTATGACCCCTGTAGACCTAAGAAGGGCCATTGCTTTTAGCTTGTGCAGCTGCCTTATACAGTTGTTTTAGCTGATTTTCTCGATCATTGCAACAACCAAGGAAGGTATTGGACGTGTAAGATGCAGAAGATGAGAAATCATTATTAATGCAGAACTCATCAGTTGCTACTGGCCCATCATTCCACATCAAATCAAAACCACCAACACGTTTCTCATTCCCAACCAACCTCCCTTCTAAATCTAATACATTGACAACATCATTCAACATAGCATATTTCAAATCATAATCGACTTGGCTACTAGCTGTTAGTGAAGGTGAAGCATTGATTTCACACAGCCACGGTTTCAAGTCAGCATCAATGAGGATGTCATAACCATACAGCTCAAAGCAATGTTTATCGTTGATCATGACTCTCTGGACACTTTGCAGACTTCTGATGAAAATCTCATCCATTAGCCGAAAAAGTTCTTGTACAGTGTCAACCCCATGTTTTGCTGTCAAATACATTCTCAGCTGTTGTAGGGACCATTTCAGTCCCTCCGGATCGTAATCAGGTGCAGTCTTCTGTATAGCAACATTTGTTAAATGAATATACTGATCATCAATGGACTTCAAGGAATACCTTGTATTTGTGAATCGAGCAAAACCATCTCGATAAAGCCATGCTTTTAAAGGTATATAAGAATTTACTAGTACATAAATACGCAAATCAAACTTTCTGCCACCGATGAGATAAGGATCATCAACATACCTTTGAACAATGTAGGCTTCAGGACTTTCCTTGTCCTCTCGTTTTTCATCAATACTCCTGTAGTAATCCTCTTTCCGCCAATCCATTATGTCTTTCAGCTTCTTGAATAAGAAAATTCCCTTACCTTGAGACTTGGCAATCGGTTTCATGATCCATAGCTGGCCATGATATTTCTTGAATTCCTCAACAAACATGTGATACTCACTTGGTAATTCGAAAGTCTGCGGAAAGAAATCTAACTTTGATGCCTCTAATTTTCCTTGTTCGCGTTCTATCTGCTTCTTCAAACGCTTTAAGTTCTTTGCCATCAAGTTCTTCCTTGTGAGCTCGTAATGGTTTCTAAAGTGATTCAATTTGACATGCTCCTCCAAATATTGGTTATCGTATATCTCCATAATACCACACTTATCACTCCAAATAAAATCCCATTCTCCATCAGAACAGGCTTCTACCCATCCAGGTCTTGCTTTCAAAACATCAAAGATTGTATTTTGAAGACCACATCTGAAACGTATTGATCGTCCATCACTGAATTTTCCAATTTTTTGACTGGATTTTAGATAAGGAATTTGCTTCGTATTGTTTTCCTTACGTGTCATTTTTGCTAAGTATTCAGCATGCTAGGATATCTAAAATATAAGAAATATCATACAAACAACAAAAAAGAAGAATACAAAAGCAGAGCACTTGTCATTTAGATTCCTGAAAGAGGAATACCACAATCATGTCATGCGATGAAAAACATTTCCGATACTTTTGATTGTGTAATTGTACACAAAGGTATGAAGTTTTGCAATTTTTTCTGAAATTAAATATTACCTTTGAAACCTAAAATAAATTTGTGAGTAACTTTTTCTTTTCTTAATGGATTTGATAGGTTGAGCAAAAGATTTATTTATTTACTTATTTCTAAAATCTTTATACAGGATGGTCGTTTCAGTACTATATACAAGATAAAAAGATGAGGAAATTCAGGTTTGAACTAATCTCAAAAACCTTAATTCCAGCTTTTCCGATCAAAATTCCAGCCCCCAGTTGCGGTTCAAACAGTATGTGTCAACCATTGAATTTATTCCAAGCCCTGCACTAATTCTGCTGTATTATCTACTTATTTCTATTATTTCAAAAAGGTTATCTGAATCTTTGAAACTAAATACAAAAGAGAACAAATTACAAAAATCATGACAACTGAACAAGATATTTCAGGCGCGGATTAGGTATTGAGGTACTGCAAAATTACAGGAGGAATGTAAAAGATCGATAAAAAATCGTTATCTATTGTCACCAGGTAAGAGATGACATTTAAATGACAATTAGCTCTCCTCCTGTAATTTTGCAGTACCTCTAGATCTGCGCCTGGTCTTGTACCTTCTGCAAGTTTATGCTGATCAGATACTGTAATTTTTGAAACTTGTTGAAAAGAATACAAAATGACTGATGACTTAAGAAGAAATTATCTATCACTTTTTCTAAATCCTCGTCAGCAAAGAACCAAAAACCAGTTGAGCCAAAAACATATAGTATGAGAATCATAGACTCCGCTCAGTTGTGAGGATCTAAATAAACCTAGGAAATAGAATTTTGAATATTGCTTAGCGAAGATGTAAATTTTTGGCAGAAGGGTTTATTGGGAGATAAAATGTGAAAAAATGAACAAATTAATATAGACAAACACGGTGACAAAAAGACAGGCATATAGTAATAGCAAAAGACTTTCTCGTACTACAGCAGATAGTTAATGTTACAGTGGAGGTGTTAAGTCAAGGAGGAGGTCTGCCTAAAGTGTTTCAGACAATTCGGAAAAATGGAGAGAAGAAAGGATGTGAGAGGCTTTTGTAGATGGCAAATAAAACAACTTGAATCATCAGTTGATGACCACACCCACCATTTCAGGGATTTAATATCAAAAGGACAGAGAGGAATTGGCTCCCCAGCAGTATTGATCAGATGCCACCATCAAGACGTTTTTAGAGCCTAATGTATTCTTATCGATATGGAATATGGATATATATCTATACATAAAAACACATAAATTTTGTTAAAACTTGTTTATTTTAGGCGTAATTTCAGACGCCTCGCCTTGTATGATGCAGCCTGGAATGGAAATCATAATATCCCAGAAAATTAACAAATATCTATATAAAAAAAATATCTATATAAATAAAAATACTTCCCACATCATAATTTATAATAGGGCCAAGAAATTTCTGACAATTTCCTGACAAAACCGAAAAATGGCTAGTTTTGCTGACATATATATACCTAACATTATGCCAACATTTAAATTCTTACAAATCCTGACAAAGTAGACACCTTAGAGCATTACAAAATTGTTCAACTCAGTGTTAAACCATTGGTCAAAAGACATGTAAATAGGAATTCTATACATAAAAGGATTCTAACATTGTTAAACTGGTCATTGATGAGCCAAAGCATGTGTAAACACAAAAAATTATATAACATCCAAAAAAAGTTACAAAATTGTTCACCTTGGATCTGAGCATTAGGAGCCAAAAACTCTGCAAGCTCAATTTGAAAGTATCATAATACCAAGAAATGCAGCATAAACAGAAATACAGCAAAATAAAATTTCATAACATGTTTTTTTATTCATGTTTCTTTTCCAGTTCCCAGCCTCAATTTCAAATGATTACCTTTGTTCAGCTTTTCCAGCTTATCCAGCTTTTCCAGCCTGTTAACCACCCTGCAATTTATTATAGGAGGAAATAAGAAGTAGTCCCTGAAGGAAAAAACACGAACGTTGGAAACTTATCAAGAAATAAAAGGCTGAATATGAGGTCCAAACAGAACAAAGATAGAATTAATTACAACAATAAACTTGAAGAGCACACACGAAAGATATCCAGAAAAGGGTATATGGCAAAGGCAATTCATGAATTTTATGTAGATTTGAAACACTTAAAACATGATGACCCAAATTTGAGTAGAGCTTTGAAACTAGGCAAGTGATATTTTGATAGCTTTATCTACTTCTTTCATTTATGCAGGTAAATGATGCTGACTTACATTCAAAACTCAAACAAGAATACTGAAAACGTGAACAGAGCCTCAAGTAATATCATATACAAGTCCTTCAAAACCCAAATGGGCCCCTTGGGACTCTGTTGTTGTTATGACTTTCATGCTATAAGTCTGTAATTTAAAATTGCTCTTCACTTTTCTTGACCAAATCGATATTCCTGGCTAATACACGGACTCCTGACCTTACAAAATACCACGTTGAGTAAATGTCTCACTGCCAGTTGCCTTCATTGTTGGTCTAGTGGATTTAAGGAGAGATCAGAAACCATGGATTAAGTTACAAGTACAGAGGTGTATGCTAAGAAACCACAGAGAAAAAGAGTCTGTATATATCATGAATACACTTACAAGTGTGAAAAGTGCAGTGTAGAGCTTCAATGAAATGAAGGTTGTATACAAAGAAAATAAAAACTAATTATTTGTATGAATCTTACCACACAAAACTATTAAATTTGTAGACAAGTTTAAAGTGTGCAAACCTTCGCATTCCTTTCAAATAAAATAAGTCATTTAGACGTGGTTATTTTCGCATGTCTAGATTTAATTAAGCATGTGTGGAGGCAGGTACGTGCAATCGCATGCCTCATATCACAAAAGCCTGGCCTGTGGAAGTAATCAAACTTCAATTTTAGTCAATATTAAGGAAAATAATCAAACATAATGGACTGATCAGATACCGATTATAAAAATTAAAAAATATATATCTAAATCAAATTGTCACAATTTTTCTGGATTTCTAGTTCAATCAATTCAATCAATTAACAAATTTGATTAGTCATTTGATCTTATATTTGATTGATCAATTATTCTTTGACTACTTCAGTTTATTATTGTTTATTATAAGTGTTTGTTAAAGGAAAGTGGCTCAACATTTTTCACTTTTTCTCTACTTCTATCAAATTATTTCAAACTTTCAGGAAAGGTTAGTAATAGTACAAAAAAAAACAAGTCAACAAAAGTTATGATGCAAAAACTAATTTTCACTCTAAACAAACTCTTAATAAAAACACATGTGGACAAATTCAGAAGACATTAGGTAAGGAGTTGAACATTGAAAAACTAAAAAAAATCTGATTTTTTGCTATATTTCTTGAATTTCAATTGAAATTTCAAAAAAATTTACAAAAGCTTAAATAAAAAAATTTTGTATGGCAGAGAAAAGATTCAGAAAAGCTTCATTCTTACAAAGATATAACTTTGTTACATTTTTGTGTCATTTTCATTGGCTAGATTTAAAGAAGTGACATGACTATATACAAATTATTTTTGTAAATGCCAATTAGTTTTACAAAGTTACCTTGAGTTCTTGGTTTGTTACTATCTTATCTTCAGATTACAAGTAGCAAAAAAAAAAAGTTATTATGTAACAGTATACGTAAATGCTCATAATTCTCTAAATCTTGTCTATGTTTTTTTAACATGTCCATAAACGTATTCTTCTTTACAAGAGCTTTTTTTACCTCCAGTTCGTTTTCTTCCTTGAAAAGCCTGAGATTTAAAATAAAATGTCAACAGCCCCTAAAATTTTATATAATCAAATTAATTGATTACACCCCTCTGGTTTCTTTGAAATATGTGAAACAAGATAATTTCAGATCATCTGATTTGGGATAGCAACCAGACTGGACAAGACTGAATGAAATCAGAGGGGTCAACCCATAGACCGGTGGGTGGGTCTTTTTGTTACAAAAACAGTTGATAAGTACCCACAGGTACTTATTGGAGTGGATGGGTCTTTTTTCAGCAAAATTGATTAGTACCTGGGTATTTATTGGTTGTTTTGACAAAAATTTGCACAAAAAATAGTATTTACATATATAGTTTGCATTAGATGATTTAAATAAATTTTTCAAAAGAGTTAGGGGTACCAAAGCAAAAAATATGGATAAGTACCCATAGGTACTAGGTTACTTATTGGAGGACCCTGCCCAACAAACATGTCCGAGCGTCAAGATTTAATTAATCAATCTATAGGGGAAATAATTTCAATGTGGCTTCCACATAGTTTGTTGATAAGGTGGCGAAAAAGATTGGGAAGTAATTTCTGGAATTCTGGAAAAAAGAAAACCCCCAGACAAGAAATGTTTTGAAAACATACGCTTGGAACAATTTTCGGGCACTGCACAGGCGTTTACTTATTTAATTCTAAAAAACTCCTGGAAACACCCAGAAAATTCAGATCAGTCCATTACACATAGTCTATCTTACACAAGGATCAAATTAATGATGAAAAAACGAGTCGCTAAAATAAAAGAGCTATTTCGAAAAGAAAATTCAGTTTTGTGAATCCTTTTTATCAAATTGCGAATAGTTTCAGTAATAAGCGAATTCTTTTCACTAATCAGTGAATCAAGTTAGAATTATAAAAGTTATTTGCAATGTAATATTCAATAGCAGAAAATTTGTTTTACGCAAAACAATGACATCTTTACAATCATTCCATACTAAAAATACATCATTTTATTATTATTCAAATGAGGCAAAAACAAACACTCTAAAGAAAGAAATTTTTCCAGTATTGTGAAGTCAAGATAGGGGAATTTCCCCCACATGTTTTAAAAGTTTACAGCAATAACAAGTTGTTCTTTAATTGAAACAGAGTGCTCCATTTATATTAATAATTTTGTATTATTTTGACTCGCAGTTTTGTCAAAATTAGGAGAAAAGTGCTTCGCTGAATCTTGCAAACAGTTTGCATTTTGCAAACTGCGAACCCTTAATTTGAACGCTGATCTTACATATTCTCCAAGTTAAAGCTTTCTATAGAAAAAGCAATTAATTTTTTGTGAACAATCCAGGCAAATTTGTTAATTCTGGTGTTTTATTCTTTTTCAATCAAACAATTGAGGACCCTGTGCAACACCCGAACACGCCCGGAATTGTACGATAATTCAAAACGGTTTTTATTTTTTTATTTATTTTTATTCTATGAGTAAAAAAACCAAGCTGTCTATATCATATAATATGGGCATGGCAATATTTAACATTTCTTAAATCCTAATTTCCGCAAAAGTTATTGTTAAATCTACAGTTAAAACAGATGAATTGTTTAAGTTTGTTTTTGTGAGTGGTGCTGTTTAAGCTAGGCTCTAGATAGGGTTAGGGTTAGGGTTAGGGTTAGCTAAGCCTAACTAAAGGCTGGCGCCACTCACTCCTTCAATACAAAACTCAATCTTCTATAATAAAACATTAGTAGTCTCTGAAAAAAACCCTAAAAGATATTTGTTGGTGTTAATGAGATTTTTCGTTCGTACAAAAAGCTAGCACCAGTGTACAGTAGTTTGTGTTCAGTTCCAAAAAGGAGTACACCCGGACATGTACTTGTATTCCTCAAACAGGTACCTGTAACAGTCCAGGTGTTTACTGACTTCCAACTATGAAAAATGCTGGACAATTCTGAGTGTGTCGGGGTGTTGCACAGGGTCGTAGCATTTATTATAATAATTAATTAATTAATTAATTTGCAGGCTTTAAACTTTGTTTGTCTTTGATGCAGGGTTGTTAGATAAACACTCTCTCAACCACTCCCCATTCCACTAATTTAAGCCATATTAATAAATACTACTAAAAACCAACCAAAGAAATGAAAAAATAAAATAACAAATGAAATGTTTGAAATCCATTACCCAACCAGCAGCCTGCCACTGCAGCTTGGGAGCGCTGTTTGTTTGTACACAAATTTATTGCTGAGGTAAGCATTTAAATATTCTATTTCCAGCCCTTTTGAGGATCAAAATTTCCATAGTAACAATTCAAGCTAGATATATTTGTGTCCAGCAAGCTAATGTGATTTAGTTTAATCCCGTGACCAAAACATTCATAAGGATAGCGCAGTTGTGATCCATTCTCGAGCCATAAATATTCAGTCTGTCAGTCAGTTTGGTTTCCCTAGAATTTCTAATCACAATGCTTAAGCCTAAAGTTCTTTCTGAAGTTCTTGGACAAGCTAATTCGGATGGTGTCATCAGCACAATGTAAGCAAATTTTGATTTTATCTTTACATAGAAAAGAAAGTACAGTTTCTATAAAGGATTAAAAAAAGGAAAGGTGCCTTTTTTTAAAAACAAGAAACAACCAAAAGTACTGTTTTTTAGGTGAAAATAGAAATACAGATAGCTCTACACTGCATTAGCTACCATTTAATAGGGTGGCCACTGCTTCGTATTATGAAATCCCTTGAATTCCTTGAATTATTCTGTACACTATCTATTAATATGTTAATTTATTGGCCAGGATGTTTTTCATAATCATAGACATAATTAGATTAGAAGTTGCAGAGAAAATATCCAGACATTTCTGGGTTTGAGGAATGTAATTGAAAACAAATCATAGGCCTGAACTAAAGTTATGTCCAGGTGTTAGTCAACTGCAACAACTGGATGGAGAGAAAGGTAACAGTGCTTCTCCGGGACATGTCCAGTTCTGTCTGATGTTGTCCGGTGTTTGGAATCTCATTCTTGTAACACTGGGCAGTGCTGGACTTCTGGTGAGATCTGGTGCACAGTGCATCTTACTTGACCCTTTAAACATTTGAATGGTGCAAAAATGTGTTGATTTTTTCTTCAATAAACAGCAGTAAAAAGACTATATAATTTGTCAGTTCACGATCCAACCACTGTTGCGTATTGTGTTTTAGGAACTTTTATTATATCTACAAATATGAAAAGTTTTATATTTACTACATCTTTATGATTTTTTTACTAATTTTTTTGTCTACATCAGATATTTATCTGTAGTTTTTAACCTACTAAAAATAAATGATGAATGAATGAATGAAAAATTAATATGCCAATAACAGCATAATATGCAATGATGGCACATAAAAAATCTAAGAAAAATATTTGTCCGGTGCTTTTCAGTGCTGCCCAGTAACCATTTTGTCCAGTGCCAAATCTAATTCAGTTTGTGCGCCGGACAAAACCAGACATGTCCGGGAGAGCTGTGACCCTTTTAACTGGGATGACTTGCATACATGGGGTGACATGGACATGCTTATAACCATATATGTCAACTCTCACACATTGGGCGTGAGTCTCAGGCATTCCAAAATTGCCATACACAATTTTTACAGAATGAAAATCTCACGCAATTTCTCATTTCTAAGGCTCACACTCATTTCAGTACCACCATACACATCTTCCATACACATCTCACGCATTTTTAATGGAGCGGGAATTTTCCTGAATTTTCATTGGAAAAAACCGGGATAAGGCGGGAAAGATCGGGAAAATCCTGGGAAAAAGTCAACAAAAAAGCTTCAAGTAAAAATAAAAAAATCTGATCTCACGCTAATGGAATTAAAAAGTTTGCAAGTATGTTATAACACAAGATTTTTCTTAAGAATGAAATAAACTTTTTTTCAATGGTATTTGAAAAATGCCATTTTTAGGTTTGTTCTGTCATGGGATTGGTTCTTGAATTCTCAATTTTGAGGAAGGGGATTTTTTGTTTGTCCCTTTTAGTTTATATATATAATTTAAGAATGTAATGCAATGTTATGTGATAGAATGCAATGCAAGGCCTAACCTAAAAAAAGTGTTTTGTTTGTTTGTTTCCGCTGGACCGGGTGGTAAAAAAAATCCATATGGGCTGCCAGTAATTTTTTTTTGTGATTTTCCTTCAAATTACCTGCTTTATTTTTACCGATGTGTAGAGATAGTTGTCATTATGATATCAATTTGTATTATACCTATACCTGTTTTCTACTTTTATTTTTCTGTCAATACTGAGTCCACACTTTATCGGCCATTATTGTAGTTTTCCTACAAATATCAGATGTATGCGTATGAGACTATTTTGATACTGTTTTTCCTAGAAAAAACGTGAAACGCGTGAAACAAAACTTTTTTATGTTTGGCCCAATGTAATGAAATTTACATACTTGTGATCCTCTCAATGCGCCCTTTCATTTTTCAGCAAAACATCTATTTTGACCTCAGTTCCGCTTTGAGTTGAATGGGTTATTAGCATAATATGCAAAAAAGCTGAAGTTGTTTTTCATATGGTATTGTCCCAAGCATGTATAGGTCTGGTGCTATACTGTCATGTCCCTTACTTATATGTCAAGTGCTAAATCTGATTTAGTTTGTGCAGTGGACAGAACCAACCATATGTGGTGCACCTTCACCCTCTTGAACACTCACTTTTCACTAACTTATTGTAAGATCAGCTGAAGGTGAATCTGAGTCCACAGTTGAATGAAACATGATTTAACATCAAAACAATACCAAATTTAACACTGATTTTGTCTATACTTTCTTGTGTCAAAAACCCAAATAATATGACAACAAATATTTTTTGTATATATTCCTCTTGGAAATTAAATTGCACTTTGTGACAATTTGCATTTATTTGATTTCTGTGTTTAAAGATTCATTGGTAAATTATAATTTAATGATGCATAAATAATGTTAATTGATGTCAGTTTTAAAAAAAATTTGTGTGATGCAGTTTGATGGAAGAAGAATTTAGTTGCATGGATTAAATATTACAGATCTAAGGAGTGTTATGATTTTTTGCATTCACCATTTTGACTCTCATATTCACCTTTAGCTGATCTTACTTTACTTGTCAAGTAAATGTCATGAATGCAATATCTTTAATTCATTCGTCTTATCCATGAAACTTACAAAAGATCTTTCTCTCACCAAACCAAGCAATTTACAAAAATCTCATTCTTTCCAACTATATATACACCTTGCAAGTTATAAGGGTTAGAAAGTTTTTACTTTTGTTCAATTTTTTATTATATAGATAGATAGAGACTGATATTTATTGTGGATGGCCTCACTAACCCAGACCCATTAGACGGCTGATCAGTTGTTTCCAGGAGGGTCCACAGACAGACATCATTCACAATGAATTTGTGTCCAGAGAAGGTTATCAGCCATTCAGTCTTCACTAAGTCACTCCAGCTAGACTTCAGGATAACTGAATTAAGTCAGAGCAACTTGACATGACAGGAGCAGGGATCAAACCAGTGACCTCTTGCACAGTTGTATGCCTGACTATACCACTGCACCACTGCTCCATACTATAATAATATATATAATATATAATATTATACCTAACTAAAATCGGCCTGTTTACATTGCATGAATTTAATTTTAAGTTGCATTTTTCCACTATGAAATACTATTTTTTCAGGTTGTTAAACAATGAAGGTTCACTACTGGCGTATGCTGGCTCGAATGTAAATAAGGATTCGAAAATAACAGCAGCTGTAGCCTCTAACATTTGGGGTGCTTACGAGAAAGGTGGAAAGATGGCATTCAATAATGAAGGTTTAAAACTAATGTTTATGGACTGTGAAGTAAGTATGTAAACTACCTTAAAGGAAGAGATTTTGGTGGGAAGAAAATTGGGTAGATTTGGCAGTTTTGACAAGAATCCGAAAAATAAAATTCCACCAAACTTAGCCGTTTTCCTCATCCGTTCATATCTTTTTTCGATTTTT
>JAUBWS010053745.1:0-17259 GCA_032270445.1 Darlingtonia californica
AAAAAGGAAAAAAAGGAGTTACAAAGGTAAAATATATAACTTAACAAAAGAACTTGACATGAATTCTCTATCAAAGATTCCTCGCAAATCTTAACCATTCTTACTGAGATTTTATCCCAGCCACGAGCTTTGTTGACATTTAAAGCTCAGATGCACGCTAATAGCTTTTCTTCATCAAAATTTACTGAATCTAATCGTGTATTCGCAACGAAAGTATTAGGTGGAAAAACTCTGTCTGTCTCAATGAGAGAACATTGAGAGGCAAAAAAAGTATTAAAAATATTTGTTTTCTCGAAACATCAGTTACAATACTGTTACCGACATTTCGTATAAGAGAAATCTTTGGTGATTTACACTTATGAAGGAGCTGTTTCAGCGTAGACCAGTATTTTTCGGGCCATTATTGGGATCAGCTAAGTATTGCAAAGTCTGGTAAAATAACTTTCTTGGGCAATTTTTACAGCTGATTTACATCTGTCACGTAGCATTTGATGGTCAATAGCATTTCGACCATTTTTAACGTAACGCCTGTAGATTCTAACTTTCTCAAGAATCATCTGTTTTATCTCAGGTGTCATCCATAACGCATCCCTGTCCTTAATGGTTATGACTTTATTGGGCAATAGATTAGAAAAAAACGTTGAAACACTTTCGGTTAAAAAGGAAATTCTACCATCAATATCTAGGTCCGGAATAGCTCTTTCCCAATTAACACCGTTAATAGCGCGTTTAATGAAGTCGCTATCTGCTTTTGAGTAGTCCCAAATTGTGCGTTGATAAGCAAGAAGTAATTCAGTTTTGAAGTTAAATCTGGCAAAAACAATCTGATGGTGACATTTAGGAAACGAAAATGTTACAAAACCCGTTGCTAATGTGAAAACCAGGTCAATATCAGTAACAGATTTTGGAAGAATATGTGTGGGATCATCAATGATTTGATGTAGACTATGTTGAGAAGCTAAGTTGCCAATCTCCCGCCCTTGGGCGTTAGTGGTATCGTCTGCCCACCAGTCAGGTGTTTTTTTATTTCAAAGTAATTTTCTCGGTTACTTTTCCCGTTTAACTCGTCACCGAATATTATAAGTAGATGCACAAGGTCGCACCTACTAGAACACTAATGAAATTTGACTCTTATTGTGACTTGTCTCGCCCATTAACCAATTGCCAGAATCCATTTTCTCAACAGAACATTCGAGTTTGCGAAAAACGATCTCAATTTGATAAAGACAAATGCACTGCAACGGGAAAATCTCCTAAAGTGAATCAAATAGGCAGTGTTTTTATCATGAATAAGTAGGTATTTCGTTTCGCTTTATCCTACGCTTTATAATGTGAGTGTGTGTGTGAGTAGTCCCTCCGCGATATCGTCGGAATGGGCCTATCCTACGAGAGGATACGAAATCACAGCGCTTACCAGTCACTACAGGCCCAATGTTCGCGACACATTGGACCTTGGTATATAGCAAGTCTATCATCTACACGGGAGAGCAATTTCACTTTCGCAGGCGTAGACTTTAACGATATCCTTACATACCGTAGTGCCAGCCTACCTCGTGAAACACCTACAAGGGAGCCATGTGGAAATTAACAGCACGGCAATTTTCGCCACCGATAGTTTCATGGTGTGGGGCTCGAACTGGGAACCTTGCGATTCGCAGCTGCGACCTTTAACCACTCGGCCATGGCTCCACACGGCTTTATAAGTACTCTCTTTTTAAAGCCCCACCTATACACGCTCACCTTAAAATCTAGAAATTTAGATAAACGCCCGGCTCTAATAACCAGCCTTCTTTAATAAACAACGCCCGAAATGAACATGTACGTCTCGTGGATCGTGGGTCAAAAGCTCGCGTAAAATTTTACTTCCGAGATAAAAACGCAGTCAAAAAGTTTCTTAAGCCAAAACGCTAAAACAAACGCTTGTTTTATTGAACTTCTGAGACTTGTGATTTTCTTTAGAAGTTTAAGTATGTTCAGGCTCGTTAGCTTATATAAGAAAGGCCTAAAATCAATTATCAGTTATTTTCGTCTGTTTGTAGAACCGGGCCTATGAAATTGCTTGCAACTAAATTTTCAGGGAAGAAAATTTCGCGGAGTTTATTTTCGGGATTGGCAAGCTCAAAATGAGCGAGTGACGCGTGTGTTTAGTTTTTATTAGGATTAGGAAAACTTTGAATTCGTAGAAATGTTGAATGGAATGAAAATTTCCGAAATTACGTAAAATTGCGTTTTCATGAATAATTAATAAGATCCTGAGGACCTAAAACCGCTAAAAAGTAACTTTTCAATGGCCGTAATGTTAAATTATCTTTTAAAACTAGCACTTTGAATCGGAACCGGCTCAAGGTGAAGATTGAAGAAAAGAAAGGGTGCAGACGGGCGGAATTGCAAAGTTATAATGATAAATTCATGTGGAGGTAATTTCAAACTTGTCAGCATTTTCATATGTAATTGATATTTCTTCATGTTCGACATGCGGTTGTGACAGAGTGCACTTCCTAAGGGACCCATGCAAACATTTCTCAAAGGGCCATCAACGCTTGTACAACCTCATATTCACATTGAAAATTGCAGATGAAATATTTTTACAAAAATTAGTGTTACTCAACACGCAAATGCATAACGATAAAAAATGCAACGTCTTTAATATTATGTGGTGCCCCGAATTGAAAAATGGTTTTTTTCAAATAAATATGTTCACCTTTTGTTGAGGATATGGACTTGCAAGAAAAATATCAAGACGCCCTGGATGTCCAAAAAAAGTGCTTCAACCTCCTGGACTTGTCCTATTTTCGCATTGAGACATCAAGTTTTTGGTAAATTTTTACAGGCTAGACCCCCTGGAAATTCGCTTTTCAGCAAAGCATCGACCCCTGGACGTCAACAATTTATGACAGTGAGACCCCCTGGACGTCCGATATCCTCAACATAGGGTATACAGTTTTTTTTCTGGAAGCCCATTATTGGTCTACATTTTTGGCCTAAATTGAATACGTCAAAAACAAATGTAAACGGGAAGAACTTCCTATCGTTCCTATGGGAACGATTTCTTGCTGGTTGCACAGAATAGAGTTAATTCACACAACTTACTTATTACTGATGTGTATATATATATATATCAAAAATAATTCAATGTGAATTTACATTACAGTACACCTTAAGGTTTTCCAAGCTTTATAGTAATGGTTAATATAAACCCAAAATTAAGGCGGACCAAAGGCATTTTTAATGGAGCCAAATTTAGTTTTACTCTTTTCCTGAAAATTGTTAATATCAAAAGTTATGGAGTTGTTATCAACACGAGGTACGACAGTTTTTTATACCCATAGACAATTACATCCTAAAAAGAAAAACTTAAAATATCTTTTGATTGGTAAAAGCAATTGATTTCAAACTTTCGCTATTAGTTAGAATTGACAATTGAAACATTGCCACAAAATTCAAAAGAAAATCATGACGTCATTCTAAAAATGTTTCTAGCCCCTTGTCTAAATCTTGCTGATGTAAGCACAGTTTTTAGGCAAAGTAAATCTTTATTTCTCTTTTTTGTACAAAACCATACTTTAGCTGTCCAAGGAGGGATCAATCATGTCATTACAACGTTTTTATGACACGTTATGACCAACTTTTTGTCAAAAAGAGCCAATTTTGAGGAAATTTAGCGAAATTGGTCCTTTTTTGGTCCCTATCAATAACTTTTGAACTACAAATGGTATTTACTTCAAACCTTCATCAGATGTTATTTGTGACGAGACAAATTGATTGACGTCAAAAAAGTTATGGCTAATGCAATTAGTTGGGTATTTTGTCTACTTTTGGCCACCATGTCCACCAAAAATGCTGACGTTAGCAAAATGGCGGCTTACTTGCCAAAAATAATTTCATATTTTGAAAGTTCAAATGTGTTTCTACACTTGTGCCAAATTTCGTGTTATTCAAGCAAGATTTGTAGATTTTAGGCAGGGGTTGAATTAACGTCAAAAAATCGCCCATGAAGAATATGGTTTTGAATGTGCTGATAGCCAGCAAGTTCATGATAGAAAATTACCCGTAAACTTCACATTTAAACAAAGGGTTAAGCGATTTCCATAATTTCAATTGATATTTTCAAACTTACTCTAATGTCAGAAATTTTCGCGAATTTCGCGAATGGGCCTCAATTTTGCGAAATTAAATGCCCGCGAAATATTCCATATTTGATCATTCGTGAAAGTAAATACTCGTGATAAAAAGTGATTATTTTTCAGATTAACAAACTTTTTCAAAATTTCATATTTGAAGTGAAAAAAAATCAAAATTGAACAGTTATTCTTTTTTTCTTTTATTAACATTGAATAAATATTTACAAATTATTAGAGAAATAACAGAATTTAACAGATTCGAAAAAGATTCTGTGAATAATTTCTTTTAAAAAAATGGATAGAAAATTAAATTCCCGCGAAATATTCCATTTTGACTGATTTGCGAAATAAGTAAAAACCTACGTCGTACGTATTTCTAAGTTAAAATTCAGTCAAGTGTCAAGTATCAACGTCTTGACAAAAATTTAGATGTCACGTTATTTTTAGTCGCTGAGCTGTCTGAATGTCATGAAAACATTGCGTCATATGTCCGGTTAACAGTCAACTTTCTTCCATATGTTTCAAGTCAAAATTGAAGGAATTTCAGTCAATACGTTGTTTGGATGTTATGAAACATTGCCTTGTATGTCCGGTTAGACTGTTATCCGCATTCTTTTTACATCAACAAGTCAAAAGCATCCGTAATAAGTTTTATTGATGTTAAAACGACATGTACAAATGTCAACAGAGTTGCATTGGAAGTAATTGGGCACCACCCGTGCGGCTGACAGAATCTGAAGCATTCCCCATACAAAAATAACCACCTGTGACACCTCTTGTAAGATACTCCGGTGGGAAAGGGATTTTCCTACATCCACACCATTAAATCGACTTTCAATGGTAATGACAGCTATGTATGTCAAGAGAAGGAACACCAGTTGAATGACCAGTTGCAGGGAAAAAAGCGTGGATTGAAATTGACCATCTTTGTTAACAACAAGGTCGTCATCAAAACGAAACAAAAGACGATGAGGGCGGAAAAATACAAATAATGCTGGTATGACAACGGTAGCTAGAAGTAACGAAAGAGTGAATGTAGATTAACGATATGATGACGATGAATTGGTACAAATAAATTAGGGTGCAGGAGAGAATTTGATGATTTTGCGCAGAAAAAATTGAAGTTGAATTGAATTTGAAATTGAAATTCTTGAGCACTAATTATCGGCAATAAGACCAAAATGTTCACACAATGTTTTTTTACAAGAAAAGCAGAGCAGAGGCTCAATTTTCTTAGCCAATCGTTTAAAATGAGGCTGAAATTTTCTTAAAATTTACGTAATTTTAGGCTGGGATTTTCTCTTATTCTCTTTTGTAAAATAAGATATTTTCTGCAAAAATTTAGTCAAATAGTACACATCGAAAAGTTTAATGAAATTGTCCTCTGTAGAGCACAAAGTCAATTAACTGATCAGGTCTCCACGACCTCCTAAGATGTCTTATTTATCCTCCACTTTTTCACAGTATCTAGCATGCTAAAATCGAATTATGTACCATGTTAATCATTATTTTTACCACCATGATTTATTCTTCCTTTTGCTATTTTTTCTTTCCCTATGAGTATTTTAAATTTTACGGAGGAAAAAAGAAAGGCCCGTAAAAAATATCTTTTCGCACAAACAAAAAAATCTTCGTAGTAAATGCTGATTTCGAAAATAATAAAGAGTTACTTCGAGTTGGTGTTCTTAGTTCAAATTTTCTCGCAGGTATCCACTACATTATATTCCCTTGAATGAAGTCGAATCGAATACTAAACCTGTACGTTTGTTGACAAAAAAATTCAAGCCACTTACCAATGAATTCATGGCGCAAATCGTTAGTTAAAACACATGCCCGGAAATCACGGAACCGTTCCTCAAAATACCAACTTCGAAATTCTCTTGTGCTACTAACATCCCTTGTAAGAAACCTACGAACTTTGTAAAACAACCAGCATTGGACTCGGCCCATTCGGTGAAATACTACATCTTTGACCATGACGAGGCAGCATGTTATTGTTAGCATGGTGATATCACCAGCGGTAAGATTCATGTATCGCCCAAGAATTCCGAATCGGACTTGAATGAAATATAACGAATGCGCTGCACCGTGAACGCTTGTACCGTGTAAACGACGCACGCAAAATTCACCTAAACCTGTAATTAAAATTTCAGTAAAAAGGATGATATTGATTTAAGGAAGATGTTTATTTATTGCGCAGAGCGTGCGTTCGCACAATTAAATTTGCGCAGGAAAAATGAATAAAGCAAAGATAAAATCATGTATATAAGGAAGACTTTAGGAACGATGCGAGATAATGATTTCTTTGATTTCGATAGGTTGCTTCAAACATTACTATTCTGAAAAGGCCTTACCTAAAAACGAGTCCATGAATATGGGGTACACGACAAGACGTTGAACATACTTCAGTAATAACCCATCCTTCTCCACACGGTATGTCTTGCTGAAATAGATATCAACAAATGCGGTACCTAAAGCCATTGTATACATTGGCAGAACACATCTCAATGTTATCTGTTTGACGGTGGTTTCTGTATATTTTGCCGAACACACATTGATCACTGCAACCACCAGGAAAAATGCGTTCATGAATATAACAATATCTATATAGTAGAACCAGATAGCGAATTTGTTGTCGGTAATTAATCTATCGACTGCGTAGAAGGAAATAGCTCCAACCAAAGTGATTGGTAAAGTAACAAAAGCGATTGATCTGAGTGTGTGACGTGCGCCAAAGTTATAAAGTACACATGCCACAAAGACGTTCAGCAAAGCGATCAAGAACTAAGGGAGAAAATATTTGTTAAAAATTAATTCAGGTGTAATGTTTATTTCGTGGGTCACCAAATCCACAATTTTTGGTATGACTTAGCAAAAATTACTAATTATCAAAATTATGATACATTCTCAAAATAAAAATCAGTAAAAAAAGTTCGGAAGTTCCAAATGGTTAAATAGAAGTTAATCCCTCCTTTTTATTAATGTCCTCAACGGCCTGCTTTCTACATTGCCTTTCTTGTTAACTCTACCTTTTTACAGAAAATTCTCAATCCTCCCTATGCTCACTGCACACTGAAAAATAACGCAACATTGAGATATCAGCAGAAGAGACAAACCAAAAAATTATCGTAGTAAGTCGAAATTCTCTATCAAACAATTTTCGACATTGCCATCATAAAGGTGTTTCCTTACCGTCCTCACAACGTCATCAAACCAAAACATTACTGTCCGATTGAAATACGAGTTAACAGCTGTATCGTTTCTATCCATATATTTCAAGTCACGTGTCCATGGTAACCTGGAGTAGCCATATCCTATTAAGCAGACAACAACCACGGACGGAAGTCCAGAAAGGATAATCCAAAACACATTTATTATTGAGGCGCGAAACAAGGATATAGCGGGGAGAATTTTGGTTTGGTCATTGGGATGAAGTAGAGGTCTACTATCTTCCTTGTAAAAAATGTCAGGATTTTCGTTGATTTCCTCAGCAGCAACACATTGGATCGGTATCGGCTTGTTTTCGTCGTGCTTAAGAGGATCAATTTTCTCACCTCTCAAAGAACTAAAATTTGATTTATTCACAGATCTGTTGTTTGCATTAAATACATCCATACTGTCTCCCATCTTGCCTCCTTGATCATAGTCAGCTTTCCCCACACCATAATTTACTATCTCACCAGATGAGTCAAACGCATCTTTGATTAGGTTCGCCTCAGCAGAGGTCAAGAAATCTACATCTCCTGGAGATTCATCCCTGTTGTCTCTGTTTATATGCAAATCTTCGACCATATTACCCTGAATTTGAGAATAGACCATTTTACTAAACATTTAAAACTACTGAACATTTGGGCTCCAAGGCCGAAGAACGCCGACAGTGTTTGAGATTTCAGCAATTAAAATATATATATTTCATCTGTAGGAGGCGAAGTTTAAAAGGCGGTTAAAGTTTAACGCTTGATGTAAGATAAATAAATCATTTATAATCACATATTAACACAGTTTTCTATTCTTCTGTTTGCTTAGAGCTACTAAAAACGAATAGCTTGAAGGAGATATAGAATGAAAATGAGCAAGGGTATTAGTAGTAGTAGCAATAGTGAACCCTCTGCGATAACTCTCGGCTCGAAATGTGCCTACTCTAGTGTACCGAATAATCGTTCCCACCCCTCCGCTCGATTGTTAATGTTTGCAAAAATTTTCCAATCTAAGAGTTCGATTTCGTTGTACCGTTCCGTACCATACACTCGCCACTTCTAAAAATAACTTAATTGTAATAACAATTGTGGGTAAGCTTGGGACAACGCTTGGGACAACGCTTAAAAGCTCGTGGAGCAGACCTTAACACTTCGCTGCGCGATCCGCTAAGGTCTGCCATCAGACTACGTTTACTCATTTTACCTAATTTTCACTAAATTCGCAAGGCTTACCCGAATCAGGAAATGTTACTCCAAAATTGTTTGCAAAAATGAAAAAGAAAGGAATGAGCAAAAGACGGTATGCTTCCTAGGGCTACCCGAAAACCAGAAAGCACAAACGACACACTCTGGACAGCAACATATTTGTTAAAGATGATTACAACCAGCCTTAGGTTTTGAGCCTGATACAAGGACTTCGCTGAGATAAAAATGGATGTTGCGAGTTCGGATTATTGTTAGCAGAATACAAACATGTATTCATAAACAAAAAACTCCATGGTGTAAGTTCCTGACATACCGCAGAATAGTCATTCTTGTGACGGAGTAGACCAAAATCCACAAGCCTAATCCTATGGTATGTATGGTATGAAGAGCAGTTTTATCACCCAATTTAAAATGGGTTGTTAATACTTGATGTACACACTGGACTAAGTTGCAAAAATGTACTACACCAAAAATCAATTTGCCCCCAAGAACTTCGTATTGTTTGCAGTGTAGATCTTCAGAAAAGGCTGTAATGGAGAAACGGTATAAACGAAACTACTTGAGAAGTTGGATTTCTACTATCTCTAAGAGCATTAATTCCATCAGAAATATCACTAAACATTACCAAAGAGGGTTTAAGGATCACTCTGAACGGTACCATATGATATATATTCTATGTTACATAACAAAGTTCATAACAGCATTCTGACCTGAAGAAAATGTCAAACTATCCATAGCTTTAAGTGTCCATAGACATCATAAATTTCTCTTGATATGCTCTTGATTAGACTTGACTTTGATGATGCACGAAATTGATGTCTTCAGGAATATTAAAGATTACATTCAGCAATTTTCAAAGTTATGATTTTCATAAGAGAAGGAAGAGAAGTAAACTTAAAGCTAAGTTTACATTCAGCAATGTTAATTAGACTTGACTTTGATGATTATGGTGTTATTCTTTACACAGGATAGCCTCTCAAGTTCTATCAATGAGGGTCCTGCCTTCCTAGAAACACCCCAGTTACCATGAAGAATTGGTGAAATTCACCTCCAGAAGCCTCGCAAGAGATTCGAACACAAAACCCCCGTTCCGACGACCAGCACCTTAATCATTATTGACTTTATATTGGATCTTGTTGCAACTGCCTTATTTTTAACGATATTAGCAGTTGTGCAGGAAACACTGCCTATTAAATTTTGACCATCTACTGAAAATGAACTCCAAATAGTACTTCATATTATGAAAATTAAAAAGGAAACAGGATTAGATGGAATTCCTCCCGTGGTATGGAAAACCGGTATGTTTAATGACTATTTATCAAAGTTTTGTAATGAGGTATATAATCAGCAAGAAATTGATGCATGGCGTGAAGGATGAATTTTACCATTCCCGAAGAAAGGTAATTCGGGAATCCCTTCAAACTACAGGTGCATAACACTTTCTGCCATTGCTGCAGAAATATACAATAAACTTTGATTAAATCGGATTCACCCCGAGATTGAAAATATATTACGTAAAAACCAAAATGGCTTTCGAAAAAGTCGATCTACGACAGGACAAATCTTAACCGTCAGACGTTTAATAGAGGCAATAAACGCCAAACATCTTGAAGCAACATTACTGTCTTTTGACTTTTCTAAGGGGTTTGATTCATTTGATAGAGGCAAGTTGGAAGAAATATTACACGCATATGGGATACCGAATGAAACGATCACAGCAATAATGGTGCTACAAGCATACAAAGGCCAAAGCAAGATCTCCAGACGGAGACACGGAGCTTTTCAACATATTAACGGGGTGTGCTTCAAGGAAATACCCTGGCATCCTTCCTTTTTATCATTGCACTTGATTACGTACTTCGCATAACCATGGATCCAAATAAACACCTCGGATTCACGCTATCGAAATCAAGAAGCCTCTAAAGTTACAGACTCTGGATATGCTGATGACTTGGCGACATTTTCAGATCACTGTGAAGATGCAGAGAGAATGCTACACCTACTCGAATATGCAGCGTCTATCATATGGCTGAAGGTTAATGCCAGTAAAACAGAATACATAAAATTTCCATCAGAACGGAACCATTACTACATCGAACATCCAACCCTCAAAAGATGTTAATAAATTCACTTATATTGGAAGTAATATTGCTTCAACGATGATCCGGGAACAAAGAACACGTTGTTCCAGCCACTGTTCCAGGAGCAAGGAAGAATTGGTTAGTGACCTACTCCTCTGGCAGCCACTTAATGGAACAACAAGCATAGGCAGACAAAAAATGACGTATATTCATCAACATGAGTTACAAACGGCAATGGTTGACAGCAGGCTGGAGAGAATGAGTAAAGGAAATTCGGGCTAGATGCCCGCCCCGGTAAAGGTAAGGTAAGCACTAAAGTGCAAATATGCTGGATTAAAAATTCGGCGAAATTCAATTTTCACCGGGATTTTTTACGGTTTCTTAGAAGCTGACGGGTATGTGTGCCTCCCGAGACTCGAGAACCGAGACTCTTAGTGAGACTAATATTCGACAATCTTAAGAAGTTTTAAAAGGTTTTTGGAACCCTGAGTAGGACTATGAGATTAAAATTTTCTGATTTTGCTACCCTTAGTGGGACTTTGAAGGGTGAAAAAACCCTACCCTTACATTACCCTTCAAAATTAGGAAAAGCCACTGCACCGCAAAACAATTCGACTACAATGAACCATCAAGGGATTTCGTATTTCAACCAAACTTATAAAATGTTGAAGAAATCAAAGAATTCTGAAAGGTAACGATGACATACCATATTGATAGATGATTTGATAGGGAATCTTAAGCCGGATTCCCACAAATGTTTCGTATGAAGTAAAAAATGTTTTGGAAAATTGGTTATATGAATCGCGAAAACAATTTTTTTTAAACGATCAATGCACGAAAACTAATGTCTTTAAATATACATTCAGCATTTGAATTAGTAGTTATTAAAAAACAGTATCTCTCTCTTTTCTCATACTAAGATCACAGTCTGCCAATACACTCCACTCATTCATCAACACAAACACAACACAGTTTTCCTCGCCGCCTCAATAACTTCCGAGGAAAATATCAAAAATGATGATTCAGTTCGTCTGCATGGATGTAGTAAGAATGTTTTGATAAACATACACAAAATTTTTGGATTACAATCTAAATAACTTGCGGTTACCTGAGAAGCAGATCCATATATCAATTCACTGCACGCTCCACTACAAATAAAAGGTAATTACAGCTATTCTAGATAGCTATTTTTAGCTACCCAGGACAGAGGGAGGTTTTTCTTGGCCATCTCAAATGTATCTCAAATCTACAAATGTGAGAAGCTTGAATGAGACAAAATTATCTACGAGAAGTTTCCATGAAAATTTGCTGACGATAACAAAACTATGAGATTAAAAATTTTCATTGTCGTATTATGATGAGCAATTAAGACATTACAAAAAATATATTAAAGATATATTACAAAATAGTCAAGGAGACAAATCTAGAAAATGGCCGTCAGGTTAACCAAAGTTCAGACATTGTCAATGAGTATGAGAAAGGTCCTATTTCGCATTAATCAAGTTTTCTATAGAAACGCTTGTTACAAGCGTTTAGAAGAACGACAAATCGAGACAATATTTTGCTTGCTTAATCAAACACTTGTAACAAGCATTTCTATAGAAAAATTGAATAATGCAAAATAGCACCTTTCTCTAAGTGCAATAGTCCGTCCTTTAAAAGTGTTATTTGGAAGATTCAAATTTCATGAATCTGATAATTAGATAAAACATTAAGAGTAGACGTGGAAAATTGGATCATTTGTAAAATTTGGTAAACATAAGTTTTTCGTAAAAAGCCTGTAAAATATGTGTGGAAGAACGAGCCATCTAAAACTATTTGTCTTGATTATTCAATGTTATTTTACAGACTTTCCCACGGAAAACTTTAGAGGCTTGAACTAGGCACTTGAACTGTTATCTTATGTAAACAAAATAGCCTTGTTCACTTGATTATCTGCCTTCTATTATTTTCGAAAAAACTCAAAACCAGTCCTAGATGTAAACACAAAACTGAGAATTTCAAACTTTCCATAAAAAGGTCTATTAAAAACGCTAACTGATTTTAGACATGGATTTTTTTAGTTGCTGTAATGGCCAGTTTCCTCAAAGATTAACTTAACAATTACAATGAAATTTAGTGCAAAGACTTTTCCTTTATGTATTTGATAAAAACATTTCTTTGCTTTGAATTGAAAAAAATAACTGAATTGTGGATTATTATAACATCACAATGGAATAGTTCTTATCATTACAGTCATCGTCGAAATTATTTCTTTTTTAAACCACTGTCTATTTTTACCACATAAACAGAAACGATGCCTTCCTCTTTATCATGATAAATACCTCTCTCTATGTATGTCAATTTCTCTGTTTTTGAACAAAGTCACTTTTTGGCTACATGTATGATTACACTTAATTAAAGACATGGCTCCAAGGTAGTCAAAACACTCTCTATTTGGTCTAAGAACGCCCTATTGCAAAATTACCAGTGATAAGTCACATGACCATTACTATTGGTTAGAAGAGCAGATAGAAGTAATGGGGTCAAACAGAGAAACATGGAAGTATTGTGGATCAAAAGTTCAACTCTAAAAAATAATTTTCAAATATTTGAAGTCATTCTTCAACAATATCTTTCAACTCAACATTCAGAAGTACATAGAAAAGGTCCACTGATGACCTGTAACTATAATTTATAATTGATATCGTAACATCTTTCAGGTGTAAGATACCATCATCAACTCACACAACAAATCAACTCAACCCTCCCACACCTCCAACCAACCAACGAAATTGCAACTGCATGAGAAAAGAACAATGTCCGATGAACTGAAACTGTCTTGTTTCAAAGGTAGTGTATGAGGCCACGATAACATCCGACCTACCCAACTACGGCGTGAAAAAGTACATTGGTCTCTGCGATATCATTCAAAAAACATTTTGCGACTCACAAGACTTCATTTGCACACCATAAGTACTAAGGCAGTACAACATTGTCAATGGAGTTTTGGCGAGTCAAGGGGCTGAATGGAAACCCCGTCATTGGTTGGAAGATTTTGAGAACATCAACATCGTTTTCACCAGAAACCACTTCGTGTCAACTCTGTCAAGAGAAAAAATACCAAATTGCCATCTACGCTGACAGCAACCTCCTCAACAAGAGAACTGAAATCGTAGTAAAATGCCGACACATGAATAAATATTATCTAGCTGACGTCATCTTTTTCACGTCAACTTTGATACCATTGTACTGTAATTCTTTACGGTTTATGTTTCATTACTACTGAAGATTGTCGTCCGTGCGGCGGCAAAACTAAACTATTAGTTTAGTAAAAAAACTATCGTTTTTTTTACTCGTGAGGTGCAAGATTTAAATTTCATAATTACGACATCAATTTTTGCGGAACTAATTTTTGCGATCAAAATCGTTGTCATCGTTTAAAAAGAGCAGTTTTTACCATATTTTTTGTATTGATTTCAGCACTTGGGGAGGGGTAAATCACTACCAATTATTGAAAACGAGATTGCAAGATTGGAAGATTTTTTTGAGATTTAAAGATTTTCTGGGATTTATGGGACATTTTTGGGATTTATGAGAATTTGTTAGATTTTTAAGATTTGTTTGGGATTCATGAGATTTTTTCAAGATTCTGGGATTTTTTTGGGGATGTGAATGATTTATTTGAGAAAAGATTCATTTTATATTCATCAAATTTGTTTGAGTTTCATGAGATTTTATTGGAGATTTGTGGAATTTGTTTTGAGATTTAATGACTATTTTAAGAAAAAGAATTCAAAGTGAATTTATCTTAAGGTTCTCCTTACGTTATAGTAAAGGTTTAAGTTCCACATACACGGTAGCGCCAATGGCCTAACAGAAAATGACGGTGCATGAGTGGCAAACATATTTTTACGCACACGAAAATTTCAATTCTTCAAGCTCTGGGGTGGGTCGGAACTGAACCCCTGGAGGGCATATAAACTGTTTAAGAAGGGTAAAGTCTTCCATGCTTAAAAAAACGGGTGTTGGGCCAAAATCGTAATCAGTCTTGTGGTCATCCACTTCAATAAGATATTCATCTCTCTCTCTCATATATAGCCTGTCGATACTCGGACATCATCATATTACAGAATACGCCACTTCTACAACCATTTGAAAAACTTAATAGGACGTACAAATGATCCCTACTAGTAACTGTGCAGTATTCGGAATATGACAGTTCGAAAGTCGGGTCAATTGAGAGTGTTTTAAAGATCCTGCGAGCATTTTTTGAATGCAGGCTTTCCATATATATTTTGAATTGACTTGGTGTGACTAACATCTTGTAGTCTTTTTGCCTTTCTTTGTACCTTAGTTTTTTTGCCATAACTTAATATTTTGAATTGCTTTTTTCACATGGATTATGTTGACCGACTCAACACTCGTATTTTTCAGTAATTGTGAGAAATCTTCTAGGGAATAGAGGTATTTCCGAATTGATGAAGCCCTCGTTTCTGTGTTTTTACAATACCCAGTAAGATATTTTTGGCGCAAAACGTCAGTGTTTTTGTCATAAATTACGTTGATGTTATTATGTGCTTCTACCGCTATTAATATTCTGCTAACATCTTGAACAACACCAGCTACCGATTTTTCTTTTCTCCCTCTATCAGGGCCAGTCATATAGTTTTAGAAGTCTTGCAGAATCTTCTCAACCTCACGACTGCAACTTTTTCCGTCTTCATTGAATTCTTCTTCGCTGAATTCCCCATCATCACCATCATTCAACTGTACCTAACACATTATCTTCGTGATTTTAAAACTTCAAAGTTAAATTGACGTATTTCAGTCAGACCAGGTTCCGAAGTAACAGTATTTCCATTTTCAACCAATAAATTCATCATCTGTGTAGGCGTTCTTGTACTCAGTTTGGGCATTGGTTTTGAATTGTAAGATTCGCCAGCTGCACTAAGCTCTTTATTTGAAGACTCTGGCTTTCCGGTATTTTGTTTGGGCACTGGTTTTAAATGAGAACGAGAAACTATTCGAAGTTCTTTACTTGGAGAAAACTCGATCGTACTCGGCATCAAACCTGGGTTAAATAATTTTGCGTCTTTCAACAATCTTCGGTAACGCTCTCACAATTACACCCTAAGAATGAAAATCTTAAATATCTTTTGATTGGAAAAAGCTATTGATTTCAAACTTTCACTATTAGTTAGAATTGACAATTGGAACATTGGCACAAAATTTAAAAACTAATGATCATGTGACGTCACATGACGTCATTCTAAAAATTTTGCTAGCCCCTTGTCTAAAAAATGCTGATGTAAGCACATTTTTTAGGCAAAGTAAATCTATATTTCTCTTTTTTTGTGTTTTACCATGCTGTAGCTTTCCAAGGAGGGGTTAGTCATGTCATTACAACATTTTTATGGTAAGTTGAGACCAATTTTTTGTCAAAAATTGCCAATTTTGAGGAAATTTAGCGAGATGGCCTTTTTGAGTCCCTTTCAATAACTTTTTAACTGGTATTTACTTCAAAATTACATCAAATGTTACTTGTGAGGAGACAAACTGATTGACGTCAGAAAATCGAACATATCGGTCGTGACGTCAGCGTAACGTCATGAAGTCAGTATTTGGAATTTTGGGAGTTTTTATCAGCATTCACAGTAAAAAGTAAATTTCATTTCCATTCAGAATCAAAAAACAGAACGAAGTTATCTTTTGTAGAACAAAAGTTATGGTCAATTCAATTTAGTTGGGTGTCTTGCCTATTTTTGGCCACCATGTCCACCAAAAGTGCTGACGTCAGCAAAATAGCGGCTCGTTTGCCAAAATAAATTCATATATTGAAATTCCAAATGTGTTTCTATATTTGTACCAAATTTCAATTTATTTAGGCAAGATTTGTGGATTTTAGGCAGGGGTTGAGTTAACGTCAAAAAAATCGCCCATGAAGAATAAAATGTGCTGATAGCCAGAAAGTTCATGAGAGAAAAATTACCCGTAAACTTCATCATATTTGAACAAAGGGTTATAATTACCATAATTTCCATTGATTTTTTCATGATACACCCTTATTTTTTCAAACAATACCATATATATTATTCTCAGTTAAATATTAAAGATGTTATGTTAGTTTAAGTGCTATGATAGCCACTTCCTATTCTTAGCGCTGCTACGAGCGCTTACCTTTTTCAAGCGCATAAATTTTACTTTTTCAGCAACACAGTTGTGAAATAAGGTGCTTCTAAAAACTTCGAAAACATTGAAAGCTTTTGAAAAATTTGACATATTGTTCATTTGACAAAATTCGCCAAAAAACCAAAAAATAACTGAATAGGATCAAGTTTGGCGGGAATAAAATTTTGCTAGTATAAACAAATGCCCACCAAAATTTAAAAATTACCATTTGTCAAATTAAGTCCTCGTCAAATTTAACATAATTTGCCATTTACTCTTAGAACATTTATATCTTTTATTCTCATGTAAAAAACGATGAAAGCTGTTAAAAAACTTTGTCTCCTTGTGTTATTCACCAAAATAAATCCTTGCTAAATTTAGCAGTGTTTCTCGTAAACCTGATGTCATGAAAACATTATGTCATATTTCCGGTTAATAGTCAACTATCGTCCGTATTCTTTCATGTCAAGTCAAAATTGAAGGGATTTCAGTCACTACGTTGTT